>BQNB010006514.1:0-33272 GCA_026074375.1 Tanacetum coccineum | reverse complement strand
TTGGACTTGCTTGTTTTGAAATAAAGCTTAAACTTTTTGAAAATAAATAAAGTAACGAAATACAAATGAAACCTAAAAATAAGAAAATTCAATTTGACGAAATGTTCATTTCTACTACATATAAAGAAAAAAATAGTCATATTTAAGTCTTACTTAAAACTCTTTAGATCAAAATTAGGAAAACACTAATATACCAATTTGTGTTTAAATTAATCATTATATTTATGACAACCTCTTTGTAGGCTTCGGTTCCATTAAGAAGATTTTTAGATTAAGAAGATTGAGAACTAATCATAACTGTTGATGCATAATTTGGTCGGGCTCGTCCTGACGACTCTCCTGGGTCCGGGCCTTGAATAGTGCTGCCAACAAAGAAAAACCGGTTAGAAGGGGACCCGAGGCCGGAGCCCCGGGATCCACCCTCCGACGGTCAAGTCAGAATGGTATAAACATATAGTAAATAGGTGGTAGAGAATAATCTGTCCAAGTAGGATGATCATACCCTTGTATATATAGTGTATAGATTAGGGTTACGTAGGATGTGGGCCACCTTTTTATCGGGTTCGGCTCATTGGGCCCGGCCCATTCCGGACTATACACCAACATGTCCCCCAGTCTAGTATGATATGGTTCTTGATCATGTTATGCTAGACTTATGCTATACGTCCTCAGCAAGTAAGCCCATAATAGTATAAGTGGGTCGGGTCGGTCCACGCTATACGTCATCATGTCCCCCTAGTCTAGTAAGCATGGCCGTAGCCGCGGTTACTAGACTAAAAGGACTACTCTTACCGTCGCAAAGACGTTCGCACTTCCAACCATACGCCGCCATATCTATCTTCAAAGTGTGTCAATCATGCCCTATCTTAGGCAGCACACGCGTACATGTGTCGGGTGATTGTGCTCGGACGCTTGGTTTCCCGTGGCTAGACGGTAAAGACCCCGTAAGAAGAATACGTTTTCTATAGTCGGGGTAACAGTAGCATTGGCAAGATACCATTCTCGTTCGTTTCTGACGAGAAGGATTTATAATGATGAAGGCGGACCCCGTATAATAAAGGTCGACTGAAGACGTACTTCCGTGGCCAGGTAATGCGAATATGGCATTCGACTTACGGCCGACGAAAGACGTACTTCCGTGGCCGGGTAATGCGAATATGGCATTCGACTTACGGCCGACGGAAGACGTACTTCCGTGGCCGGGTAATGCGAATATGGCATTCGACTTACGGCCGACGGAAGACGTACTTCCGTGGCCGGGTAATGCGAATATGGCATTCGACTTACGGCCGACGGAAGACGTACTTCCGTGGCCGGGTAATGCGAATATGGCATTCGACTTACGGCCGACGGAAGACGTACTTCCGTGGCCGGGTAATGCGAATATGGCATTCGACTTACGGCCGACGGAAGACGTACTTCCGTGGCCGGGTAATGCGAATATGGCATTCGACTTACGGCCGACGAAAGACGTACTTCTGTGGCCGTTTCTATATCCAGAGATACTTACGTGACATGCACGAAGATAATTATAATGGTATCGTTATATCCCTATAGCCCCCCAAGTTTAATGGTGCTATGTTCTATTAGTAGTATTAAACTTACATACTCAAGTATCCAAAAATCATGAATAATTTTAGCACTAATGTTCAGAAAGAAATACCCCAACAGGCCGTGGCCCACGTAACAAGGAGCTTACTAGAAAGGTGGCTCCACCATATGTGATATGCTTAACCGTGGTATTGCTTAGTACTACTAATTAGTACGTAGTATTGAATTCATACAAGCATGTTAATTAATACCATTTCATTTATTAACAAACGTATTGTGCGTATGGATATAAAATCCAAGGTGTTTGTTTATTTATTATGTCCCGACTTTGGGAATCTAATTCCGTACATCAACATGAATGTAGCGGATTAAAAATAATATGATTTAACTAATAATAGTCATACGTCTATATAAAAGATGGCGTACAACAAATTTTGCATGTTTAAGTAAATAAGCCTTGCCTGCCGTCTTCACATCTCCGCAAGCGCTAGTTACATATAGGACTACGTAAGCCATAAAAACGACCGAGGCACGGTCAGGTGTCATAATGACGAGAGCTAAAGAACTTTCCACGGATGCTTTGATAAAAAAGTACTTCGATTAGTTTATTTTTTCGATGATCGACAAGAATTTGACGGTGATCAAAATAGCTAGTCGCGAGTTGCCCCCAGCCGGGAGTACAAATGTTGACTCCAAATGTATAATCTTAAATACTCATTAAGAGCTCAATAAGCGCATGGAGGGGTTGTAGCCCCGCGTCTCCATGCTTGGGTAAGCAACGAAAGTCGTTATGACAAAAGAGCAAATATCCGCTGCATTGGTAATCGAAACATGCCGTGTGGATAAAGGTTTCGTGGCTTATGATGTTCGTCATTGTGAAGCAAACTTCCAAATGTAAGGTACAACGACCTTGGAAGCGTCCAAGTTCGTTGACCCTTCATTTACCTTCGGAAGGCTCGAGGCCGCAATGGTGATGCGGTTGGTGACCGCGGATACCAAAAAATAAAATACGTCCGAACGTGCGGAGCGTCACGAAAGGACGGAGCTTGCGACCGCGGATGTCAAAGAGGAAAACAAGTCCGGGCGTGCGGACAAATAATCGTAAATCATCACCCCCACATAAATCGCATAATCTTTGCAAATGAGGGATAAATATGCAAAATAATATTTGCTAAACCATTTAATATGGCATGCCGTTGTATGCGACGTTTTTACCAAGTCATGGCTTAATCAAAAAATTATATTGTTTCCTGTTGAAACAATTTTTTTTTGTTTTTTTTGTTTTGTTTTTGAAAATGTATATCAAATATGGTAAACACCGACTGAGGGAGCAGGGCCGCGACATAATTTTTGGAGCGGACCATAAATATAAAGAAGTCGGGCCGCGACATAATGTTTGGTACGGACCATAAATATAAAGAAGCTGGGCCGCGACATAATTTTAAAGAGGTTGGGCCGCGACACATTATTAAGAGGTCGGACCGGCCCATGACGGAAGTCGGGCTCACGGACAAAAATATAAGAGTCCCTTTAAAATAATCTTTGCAAAATAATGTTTGCATAATAATATTTACAAGTAAGGGATAATTGCAAATAAGGAAAAAGATATGGATAAAATCTTTTTATCAAATTAAAAAATATTGGTAATATCTTGTTACCAAATAAAAATACAGATAACATCTTATCAAGTTTAAAAAATATTGGTAATATCTTGTTACCAATTTAAAAAGATATGGTAATATCTTGTTACCAATTTAAAAAATATTGGTAATATCTTGTTACCAATTTAAAAAATATCGGTAATATCTTGTTACCAATTTAAAAAATATCGGTAATATCTTGTTACCAATTTAAAAAATATCAGTAATATCTTGTTACCAATTTAAAAGATATTGGTAATATTTTGTTACCAATTTAAAAGATATGGTAATATCTTGTTACCAATTTAAAAAATATTGGTAATATCTTGTTACCAATTTAAAAGATATTGGTAATATCTTGTTACCAATTTAAAAAATATCGGTACTTATCAGATCATCGGCCTATTTTGCTTCGTGAGTCTCACTTTGATTATGGGCCGACTCCTTTCCGATTTTTTCATTCTTGGTTTGAAATGGAAGGATTTAATAAATTGGTTGAAGATGCATGGAATGAAGCTCCTGTGGACGAATCTAATGCGATGAGTAACATGATGAAGAAATTGAAATATCTCAAACAGAAGATTCGAGATTGGAATAAAGGTAATATGAAAAGTTCAAAAAACATAAAAGCAAAACTCAAAGATGATCTAAAGGCAGTGGATGATATAATTGATAATGGTGAAGGCAACGATGAGGTTGTAAAATTAAGAATGGATGTCTTGAAATCCATTCAAGATATCGACAAAATTCAATCATTGGACGCGGCTCAAAAAGCGAAGATTAAATGGTCCATAGAAGGAGATGAGAATTCGAGTTTTTATCACGGTGTGTTGAATAAAAAACGGAGTCAACTTAACATTCGTGGGATTCTGGTTGATGGCACATGGGTTGATAATCCGCAAAGGGTGAAAAATGAATTCCTCCATCATTTTAGTAAAAGATTTGACAAACCTGCTGCTAATCGAGCTTCTCTTGTTATGAACTTTTCGAAAATTTTATCTTGTGATCAACAGGTTGAGCTGGAACTCGAAGTGTCTAAAGATGAAGTAAAGAGGGCGGTTTGGGATTGTGGGACTGATAAAGCCCCTGGTCCAGACGGTTTCACGTTTGGTTTCTATCGTCGATTCTGGAAGGTGATTGAAAATGACGTGTTCGATGCCGTTAATCATTTTTTTACTTATGGGGACATCCCTAAAGGTTGTAACTCGTCTTTCATTGCCTTGATTCCTAAAATCCCTGATGCTAACGTGGTAAAAGATTTTAGACCAATAAGTCTAATCGGAAGCTTGTACAAAATTATTGCAAAAATATTGGCGAATAGGCTAGTAGTTGTTTTGGGAGATATTGTAAACGAGGTGCAATCAGCCTTCATTGCGGATAGACAAATTTTAGACCTGTAAGGTGTAAAACGTGAAAAAATCACTCACGTATTTGATGCGTATTGATTTGATAGATTATAGCTTACAACTAATAGAACGAATATAATAACCCTGAAGATCTGCATTTAAATGTTACTTCGAACTTTGTTACAAATTTGTCCCCAAAAGCAGATAAATTATATCAATATTGGTATTTTCCTGATACTTTAATTTTTAGTTTGATACTTTGATGACGATGTTAGCTATGTTTTTGTAAGAAGATTTACTAATCTGTCATCAAAAAAGTTGTAATATATTCGTAAATAATATATTTTACGTTTATAGTCTGAAAAAACAAAATAATGACCACCGTGAATTAAGTCGCGATATAATTGCGAAGTACTCACGAAATCATAAACGCTTGCTCTCTACTGATAATTTTTGTAATTAAGAAATTCTTTAAATAGATAGTCGCCTAAAGTGTATCTTTTTAGACAAAAAACACACGACTTTCTAAAATAGACCCACGAGACTAACGCACCAAGAGTCACCCAAATTAAAAATGTTGACCAAGTATCTCATGCTTTGTATTTTTGAGCCACTTTTTGTGTAAAGGTATTTTTCAGATATTTTTTTTGGGCAAAAACTGGTGGCAATACATTAGCGACTTTTTGTATATTAAAAAAGTAATTTTTTTATAATACCACCACCACCGCACACCCGACCACCACCCACCACCCCCTTCAACCACCACCACCGCCGCCACCCAACGCTACCGGCCGCCACTTTGCCACTACCCCTCACCCGCCCAACCGCTGCCTACCAGACCACGCGTCATCGGTCAACACCACCCCACCAACACCACCCACCACTCGCCACGACCCCCCCAACCGGCAACCACCACCTGCCGCCAACCTACCATGACTCACCAGACCCGCCACGACGCACCACCCCTCGCCACCACCACAAACTCCATCCGGCCACCCACCACCACTGCAATCGCCGCCAACGACGCCACCAAACCCCCTCACCACCACCCACATATTGCCACCGCCACCCACCACCACCACGTCGCCGCCACCATCCGCCACAGACACCACCTCGCCACCCCCCACTACCTGCCCACCAGCGTACGTGGGAGAACAACAGGAAGAACAATTTTCAACATTGAAGGTTTGAGAAAACCTTCGACTTTTTATTAATGATCCAAAAAATCGAGAGTGTGAGACAAAAACATCGAGGAAGTCTTTAAATACGGTAAACCCAAAACCTATAGAATGGACATAAAATTACGAAACAGAAAGTCCTAAAACTTTAAAATATGACAAAAAGCGCCCAATTAAAACCTGATAAAACCTCTAAACTTTCGTCGCATTCCTGACACTTCGTTATGCAAAATATTCGGATTAGGACAACTGAGCATAAATTCTCCTCATGAATTGCACCACATCATTCACCCACGATAGAGAAGATTCACCATCCGAATCTGGATTCGCATCATCGCCATCAGAAGAAGAAACACCTACACAAACAAACAAGATGCGTTCTCATTAAACATGTCAAGGTACGAACAGGGCTGGGCACTGCATCGGTAGCACTACGTATAATTTTCTCCACTATCTCCACTGGTACCAATCTTCTTAGCAGCCAACTACTGTATTCATGGGCAGGAAAACGATCTTTGTGAGTAATATCCCAAACAAAAAACGCCGACTTTCAAACTCACTAACACGAAGTTTAAGATCTGCTTTGCCTTATACAAAGCAATGTTGTGTCACCAAATCGCAATTGGCAATCTGTTGATGGACTGATGTAGCTTGCGAATAAAATCTTCGGACAGTAGCATGGGACGCATGTTCGCTGGGCAGTACAGTTACATCAAGAGGACCACTGCGTGATAAGCCATAAATCACATGGAAAGATGGATGAACCCCTAGTACGATTAACACGATGTCGTGGCGAACTCAGCAGCATTAACTTCAAGTCCAAGCCTTAGATGAATCACTAACCAAGAACTGCGCAACAAATTACCCAACAAGCGATTAACAACCTCAGTTAGACCATACCGTCTGAGGTGGAACACGTACTGCAGTTTAGTTTTGAGTATTTAACCATCACGCCACAAACTCACGCCAAAAATGGCTCAACAAAGCAAGTATCCCGAGTCCGAAACAATATAAGCCGGAAGACCATGAGGGCGATAGGCATCACAAAAGTAAAGATGAGCAACAGAAACATGGTTCTATTGTGAAAGCTCCACTTGTATAAAAGAATACATCAGATGTAATGCTTACACAAATAAAAGAACCCATCTTGGAGAAACGATCGACCAACCAACTAAAAATATAATCACTTACCTCGCTGAGTACGAGGTAGACCAAGGACAAAGTCCATGCTAACATCAGACCAAGGTTGTGTCAGAATGGGAAGGGGTAGATAAACCAGCATTAGTAGATGTAACCCTTGCGAATTTTCTAGTATCATTATGTTCTATTTAAGTCCTTTGACTTCTCGATTTTACTGTTTCAGTCAGAGCAGTTACCGTGTAACGATAGTCAGTTTATTATCAATTTGATCATTAGGTCAGTTATTCTCTTTAATTATCTTTTGTGGATAATTCTATCTATATTTGATCAATTTCTGGGAGGTTGTCCCGCAAACGGCTTAAAATATCAAACAACGCGTTCCGGCACGTCTATTTACGGTCCATGTTAAATCTAAAGCAGTTTATTTATAAAACATATGGTGTGAATATTCTAAGTTTATGTAAATATATTTTTTACATTCATTAAAAATATAAGAAAACTTCGGGTAACGTTTTAAAACTCGAACTATGATCATTAGTTAACCCGACAAGCAACGAAACGCACCTAGGATCCCCCTAGGATGCTCTTGGCGTTCTAACCCAAAAGGAGAGACAACAAGGCACTTTTCTAGGAATTGTGTCTAGTGCATGCATGTATATCTTGTCTTATTTCATTTCAAAAACACACAACACCAATTTTCACACACACTAAAAATCTTTTCCTCCTTTCCTTTCTCTCTTGCTTCGTCCGGACACAAAACCACACACAAACAACATTTATTTTATTTTTGATCAAGAACATGAAGGTTTAAACATTTCTGGGTTGATTCTAATAGTCGTGGGTTCATAAAAACAAAGTTTGGATTGTCAGTTTCGTGTAATCTCATCTTCAAGACCCTCTTTTGTAAGTCATCTTATTTCAAATAGTCTTGTCCTTTTAGTAGTCTAATGATGCATAAATGTTGGTTGTATGGTGCGTTTTTTTAAAAATCAAAAGCGAAAAGTTTACAAATAAGTATTAAGGGTGTTTGTTTTGGTTCGAACTCGGGGTAAGGAAAGACAAGGAAAGATCATTTTTATATTTTGGTTGTGATGGTTGATAACATTTAAGTATTATATAGCTTATTTATTATTTAGCTTAAAAACAAGCTTCCGAAAAGCTTATTATGGCTTTTTCGTGGGCTTATTTGGTTTCGGACATAAGAGGATCACAAGGAAAGTGATTTTAGTTATTTACCTACTTTTGTTATGTTTTTATATCTTATTAGCTTATTTGAAAAGCTATATATTTGGTTTTGGGCTTAGAAACCCACGGCCTAAGAAGGCCCAATAAGCCGCGGCTTATTGTGGACCTTTTTGTGGTTCGACTTATTTTCATAGCTTATTAGTTTGGTTATTTGAATGCTAGAAATACTTATTTGCATATTTTATAGCTCGTGGTTCGATTACGGACTTGGTATGTTTTCGGAAGTGCGTGTTTGGTCCTATATAGGCCACGGCCCAAATTGAGGCCCATTAAGCTTCGGCTTAGTTGTGGTGTCCTTGATTCGACTTATTTTCTATTTTCTCCTAATGCGTGTTCAAATTGATAATTCGGGCTAATTAGGGTTTAAGAACTAAACAGATTTTGATCGATTTGGAACTTGTAGTTATTAAAAGGGTTAAAATAGTCGTCGGAAAGCGTGTTTTGATAAAACGTCACTTAAATGTTGATTTTTGGCACTTTGTCAGAAATTGATAGATTTGGGGAAAGTGTTTGAAAATAAGGTTTAAAACCTTGGAAAACGTTTTATAAACGAACGGGTCATGCCGAAATTTTATAAAAATACTATACTTAGAAAATATTTCACTAAAACTTATTTTTCTCAAAATCCGACAAAAGATGAAATAATAAAATATTATTATTTTAATAAACTGACTAAAAGACGAAAAATATATTTTATAATTTTATAAAATATAAAACTCTTACTATTCATTTTGTGTATTTAAATCATGTAATACTTGTAATTTAAACGCTAAATTTAGGTAACTTGGGGTTACCGGAAAAACGGTCGAAACATATTCAAATAATGGTTTATCGTGTATTCATTTACTTCTAAATTTCTACTTAATCATTTCTTCTTGACTATATCTAATCAATATGAGTACATAATATCTAGTATACTTATATAACTACTTCGAGTATATATATTCTTTAAGTCTTATTTATCGACCATCACACAACCAATAATACTAAAAACAATTGTACAACACATGTTTTAAGACTCTTATGCATTAACCATACACATACGTTTAAAACATATTTCTAAATCAGACATTAACTGGACTAGTTCGTAACTGGACGCCGTTGCATACTATTGTTTGATCATCTCTTGTGAGCTACTTATCATCTTTTCTTAAGATGAGTTCTCGTAGCCCCACTTTTTAACTATTTTTCGTTGGGGGAAAATGGTACTCAAATCTATTTTGAACATGTTTCCATCACTATGCAAAACTACTATCATTTTGGACAATGTTATGTGCCTATGACTGCTATATGAATGACATGAGGACTATTTGAACAAGTTCTGCGAAACTAATCATTTCATGCAAGGTTCTATGTGAACCTGTGCATAAGATCATTTTGCCGACATATGTTAGCTCCAGCTGGTAGGCCCTAGGTGCGGAGGACAATAAGCGCTCAGAGCATTGTGAATGGTTGGTATCATTTGAAACACTATGGTAGCATGGTATTGCTATGTTGGAATCTATGTCACACCCCATAAATTTCAGGTCGTTATTTTAAATTTTTTCGATTATTATTTTTTACTTTTATACGTTATGTTTAAATCTGACAATTTTTCGAGAAGTTGTCCCGCGTAAAACTAAAAAATCGTTTTCGGATGAGTTCAGGCTTCCATTTATTCTTAGCGACTTGAATAGTATTTCGATGTTATATGCTTTATATTTTAATTTTACAAGTGTTAGTAAGTCATGATTCACTTTCGTTTGCGATTTATACGTTTTTCACTTACGTCGTACAGTTTTAGCGTTTTAGGTCAATTAGAGACCCGAAAACCCGCAATCTTTTTGTGTAAACTTTAGTTATCGTATATCTCGGGTTTAGAAGTCAAAAATTTCGTAGTCACCCCTCCCCCTCTACTCTAAACACACGCATAGACCCACACTTAATTAATTCAAAGAGCATCTTTCATCTTTATTTTGAATTTAAACTACATCACATGCAAGATGGTGACATTTTGTAATTTTATCCCATGCATGCACTTGTGACTTCTTACACCATTTGTCTTCATGCACCCATGAAGGACCACAACTCTACTACTTTAAATAAGGCTTTTCATTTAATTTAGTTGGCTAGTGATCAAGACTTGAACCTCCTCCCCTCTTTGGCTTGTTGCGTCCGAACCCACAACCACACACACCTTTGGTGTGTGTTGGTCACCTAGACACTTGATGCCATGACCTAAACCCTACCTAGGGTTATACTTTCATTTCACAAACCATCAACAAAAACTCTTCTCCCTCTCCCCCTCTTGGAGCTCACGGCTCAAAACACACACATACATACATTCATAGCTTTGATTTCTAGCAAGATTTATCCATTTCCATCTCATTTCTATTCATAACTAAGGGTGTTCCAAGATTTTTGATCATTGTTTTCAAGGGTTTATAATATTCAAGAGTTAGGGTTTTGATTTATTCAAGTGGGTTTTGCAAGATTTGTTTTGGGGTTTAGATCTTGTGTTTTCATCTTGATATCTCTTCTTCTTGTAAGTATGTTCTTGATCTTTCTTTTATCTCTTTCTTTTCTTCATCAAGTCTTATATATATCCTTAGTGTTTGTGTTATTTTCAAAAGAAACTAGTGAGTTTATAAACTAATAAAGTTTTCATGTGTTCTTGATATTATTACTCTGATTATGGAAAGGATGAGGGAACATGTAGATTGCAACAAAGATTATGATGGGATTAAGATAGATTAAGAGTGGATTTTGTTAGATGGATTAGTAGTGAACGAGATTAGGTTAGTATAGGCACTATTGTGAAGTTTGGATGGATTTTTGGGAGCGTTTGTGAAAAATATGGTTGCTGGTCCAATTTTGTTTTGAGGTTTTGGCCGACTTAAAAATATTTTCATTAGGCAAGAAGGTAGGTTTTAGAGAGCTTGTTTCGAATAGATAGATTTTAATATATCGAACACTAAAAGCGGACTTAAAATGGCCAAGTTATGGCGAAATGAATTTTGGAACACTTTTTGGAAAATTAATTAATTAAGTTACTGATTAGAAATTAAAAAGAGGTTTTTGGGCACTTTCGGACATATTTAAGCTTTTAAAACAATGGTGAAACGTATATAGACACTAGTATATTAAGTAGAAACTTTAGAAATGTCACAAATATATTATCGGGATTTCTAAAACGGGAAACTTCTAAAAATATAAATTTTTGGTATTTATTAGCGAGCCAGACTTAAAATGTAGGCGTTTAGTTATCACTATTGCATTTTAGGATCATTTAATTATCGAATATTAGGGGACGGTATTAACATCCCAAAACTTAGAACTTTCCTAAAATAGTAACTTTCAGAAAATAGAAATTTTCGTAAAACATGGCGTAACGTAACTATAAACCTTATACTTTCATAATGACAAATTTTACTATATAAACTAAAACGCAAACACTTATGGATGTCTTTTTTTCTTACAAGCGTATTATCCGATGTTTCATATTTATTTCTCGTTTCTAAAGCGCCTCTATTAATTAGGTCGCGGTTAGAGTCGTTCGTTATCGTTATTCACTCCGTTGAATATCTTGCTCACTACTTGCTTGAGGTGAGTTCATAGCCCCATGTTTTTATTACTTTGCTTTACTATTTGGGGTGAGAAACATTGCTTGCTTTCAAACATTGGACACAAATGCTTTTCGTTTTCCCAATCTTGTTTACGTGTTGCCTAAGTAGTATTGAAACTTGTATGCCCGAGTTATCATGAACCGTTAGTTACTTATGATCAGTTGGATTAGTAAGTGAGCGCGAGTTTTGTAAATAGATCTATTGGGACTAATCATCCCCGTCCGGGTAAGTAGCTCTTACTGGATCAATGGACGTATACCATGTCGAGTGATACGGTGAAGCACCATGATGGCACCCGTCAGGGCAAGTTTTTTAAGCATTACGCATGCTTCCATTACATTTAGCATCAGTGTCATGAGCTTAGTGCAACATAAATACCTTTTTTTATGTGATATTGTATTTGTTATAATAGTCACACGCGTTTTGCAAAATTTGTGGTCCATTCTTATATCAAATTCAAACCTATGAATTCACCAACTTTATGTTGACGTTTTAGCATGTTTTTCTCAGGTGCTTAGCTGTGATATCTTTAATTGCTATATGGTGTCGCCTTGCATTGGTCTAATTTTCAAGAACTATTATCATCTATTTTAACATCGTTGTCAATTTCTAAAACCTATATTCGCTTCCTCATATTATCTATGAACCTAAGTAAAACTTTAACTACTTACATTTAATGCAACGATGTTGGATTTCTAAACGTACCTTTAGAGATCGTTCTTTGTATCTTGTGTGATTTATATTATGACGTCACGCCCCCCGACACGTGTTTCTGTCCAGGCCACGTTTGGGGGTGTGGCAGATTGGTATCCAGAGCCAAGGTTATAGAGAACCAGGTAGAATATTATGTCAAGTCTATAACCAGTATGTGATCCTATGTGTTTCTACTTGCTTACGTATATAATTACTATCGATAAGTATACGAGTATTAATTATAATACATTTCCATAATTATATTACGTTTAATTTTGCCATGACTATATTTTACATCTATACTAGATTCAAGGCCCGCCCGTTGGGCGGCAAGTTTTAAGGTATTATTGAAAGAATCATTGACATCTTGATAATTGTTGGCTAGTTTACATAATTTAAGGTTGATATAATGTTCAAAAAATAAATGTAAAATTCTTTTCTTGTTTCTTTTAATTTTGTGATGCTGAAGTTGAAACAGTAATGTCGTTTATATAAGATAAACAGTCAAAGATTAGAGCATGATTTTATGAAAAATTTAATGAATCCAATCAGCAATAACTCAGGCAATGAATGTAGACTAAATCAATGGTTACCATAAAAAGTGAATGTCAAATAAAAGAAACATTGATGTCGTTTTTTTAAGAGAAACAATTAAAGATTCTAGCATGATTTTAGGAAAAATTCAATGATTCCAGTAATAACTCATAGGTGGAGGAGTAGAGTTGCATCACGATCATCATCACCTACTACTTCTACTCCAAAGATCCCTACTGCTCCCATTCTACCCGCAACATCTGCTGTTGTTGCACCATCATCTGAGTTTCCTCTTGCACATGTTGATGCACCACCCGGGATTCATCGACGACGAGCTATTCTTATCCGACCCGGGGAAGACATTCCCATTAGTCGACTATACCATACTCATCCTTGTGGGCCATGTAGGGCATTGACCGCGAGGAAGTCAGTTAGACCTTTACCTTCTCATCGTTTAACATTGAGGTACATACCACATCACTTGGATCGTTTTACTTCCGGATCATCATTGGGTCATTCGTCTTCAGATCATTCATCATCCAGACATTCTATTTCGGGTCATTCTTTATCTGGGACATACACCACCAGACACCGTTGTTGAGTCAACCGCACCACCGAGAGGTTGTTTATCACCACTTGCTAGGATTACGGTGTAGGATCCTATCTCCGTGGAGTCTGCCTCATTATCTACCATGTATCCACTAACGACATCTGAGTCATCAGCTGGGGATTCTTCTTCTGAGTCATCTGCTAGACCATCTTGTAAGAGATATATGTCTCCTGCTGCTACCGTGACTTCATCTATCCATGCTACGAGAGCTTTAGTTCCTTCTCGTGCTGATCTCCTTCCACCTCGTAAGAGGTTTAGGGATTCTATTTCACCAGAGGATAGTGTTGAGGACATTGATACAAATGTGTTGGAGGACATGAGGATGATGTACGGTTGTTGTGGTTGCCGTAGATAGGGATGTTGTGGGCTAGGGTTAATGAGGTATTGTATGGAGGTCGATGTTGGGGTTGATATAGAGGACGAGGTCGAGTCCAGTGATAGAGGTACTATAGAGGTTGGAGTGGATGTGGTTATCGGGATTGATATCCCTGATGGTATGCTTATGCCCGACGCTGTGGAGCGTTTGGAGCGGGTTGAGGAGGTTGTGTAGGATATTTATGGGCATGTTATGGAGATACCTCTTCAGAGGGTAGAGGACATTGAGACGGGACAGAGAGAGTTAGAGGCAAGGAGTTTGATTGTTGGTGGAGAAAGAGATAGTTTACTTGATCAGGTTGCATCCTTGGAGAGGAGCAACACGAGACTTCGAGGCACCTTGATGATGGAGAGTGCGAGAGCCGATAGGTTTCGGCGACGCATGGGCTTTATGGAGAGTGAGCTTAGGTAGATCTGCAGGTTACGCTACTATGACAGGATGCGATTTAGAAGATTGGAGACATTCGCTGCGAGGCGTTTGGGTTTTCGTCCATGATGTTATGCATAGACTTTAGGATAATAGTAGAACCAATTGTTAGTAGTAGTATTAGCGTAAATCAAGTTCCCCATTATGGGTTGAATGTAACCGAATGATGCTTTTATATATTATATGAAAAGCTTATTATGATTCTTTCGCGTGTTCGTCTTTCATTATTATTTACTCATTCTGGCAAAAGAACTAAAAACTTTCTTAAAATGGAAATTTTCTATAAATAGTAACTTTTCGTAAGAACGTCGTAACATCTTCATAAACTTAATAAGTTCGTAAAAACACATTTTGTTGACTAAACTAAAGCACAAACATATATGGTTGTCTATTTCGTTATTAAACGTTGTGTGCAACGTTTCTTTATTATTATTATTTCTCGTTCTACGGCACGTCTATTTATTAAGTCGCGGTTAGAGCCGTTCGGTTACACTTTATTCGCATCGTTTGCTTACGGTAAGTTGAATACTTACATTCATTAGCCTCGTCCGATATTAATCGTCAAACCTTACAGATATCAGAAACTAGACACTGCCCTTAAACATTTAAAACTTTATAACACACATACCCACGCGCCTACATTTTCTCCAATTATGTTTTCACCATTAAGGGACTTTCTTTATAACACGTTTATATCAATCATAAAACTTGTAATGATATTTTTCTAAAATACTTATTCTGATGGATTAAATGTCCTGGTCAAACCTAGCCAAAATTTTCGTATATTAAGAAGTGTCGAAACATCGAATTTTGCTGAATAAAGTTATCGTCATGTCTTAACCTGATTATTTAAATATTAAATCATTTCTTGGTCACACAATAGTTTAACACGAATCGAATCCCGGGACGGGATTCCTTTAAGGGGTGGGTACTGTAACAACCGGCAATTTTCAAAACTTTAAATGACTATGTTACCCTTTGACTTTTTGGGTCCGACTTGACTTTTTAACCTTTTGACCTTTTACTGTCGCATAAAAATGATTACTGCGTAGCCGGTGAATTTTCGAAACATATTTAAATAATAAATCATATTTATTATTACTTATCTCTCATTTACAAATTTATTTTTCAAACTTATTTGAAACGAAAACGAGAAGATATCTCGCAAATTGTGAAAAACTGCACACAACACGTACCGACGCGGAAATAATTAAATTATATTTAATTATCATATATTTAATAAAAATATTTAATAAATTATTTTACATTTTATTCAAAAACGTTTGTTAAAAACGCGAATATTCGAGTCAAAGTTTTAATTTTACGGACAACGTTTGCCCGTGATACCCGATGACTACAAAAAGGTAAATAATAAACATTTTAAATATATTTTATAAAAACATTTATAAAATACTAGTCGTGTAAATACTCATTTTTGTAGGAAAATTATTTGGTACGCAATGGCGCAACTTTCGTGTTTTGAATCAATCGTTAACTATGCTAAACGAGTCTCGAACCATTATTTTACAAAAGATTACACTTTTGGTCCCTGTGGAAATATTTACTCCATCACCCCCTAATCTATTATACACTTGACACAATTTTTTTAACTTTTGGGTATATATACCCAACCCTAATTAGGCTTCATTCATTTTTATAACCCTAGCTACACACACCTCCCTCCCCTCTCTAAAATACCAGCGCCTCCCATTTTTACAGCCAGATTCCGACCATTTTCCGGCCACCAGTCGCCTCTCCACCATCTCCACGGTTGTAATCCTCACCATCGCACATCCATCTCACCACCACTGATATCCCCACCACGACCACATCG
This sequence comes from Tanacetum coccineum, assembly GCA_026074375.1. Lineage (NCBI taxonomy): Eukaryota > Viridiplantae > Streptophyta > Magnoliopsida > Asterales > Asteraceae > Tanacetum > Tanacetum coccineum. Next base: position 17,094 of record BQNB010006514.1, on the reverse strand, counting down.
CGGCGCAACCGCCACTTCGAACCACCTCACCACCATCTCCATCTCGTTACCACCATCACCACGCCACCACAGCCGCCACCACCTCGGCTGCCCATCCATGACGCCGCCTAACTTCACCATCTCCACACCCACCACCACCACCTTCATCTTGTCACAGCCGCCGCGTTACCTCCACCACTACCACAGCAGCCGACGTAAACCACCTTTGGATGGTTTCTTTTTTTTGTAAAAACTAATAACAAATTTGTGTGGTTGGGTTTGTTGATAGACACGCTCGAAAGGGGTGTTTGTTTCGGCGTAATAACAGCCCCTAAGGGCCGTTTGGTTCCGAGTTCAACTGCCTAAGAGGGCGTTTGGATATGCGTTTAACAGCACTTAAGGGTGCGTTTGGTTCGTTGGTTAACAACACTTAAGGGTGCGTTTGGTTTGCTGTTTTACAGCATATAAGGGTGCGTTTGGTTTGCTGTTTTACAACACATAAGGGTGCGTTTGGTTTTGTCTTTTCGTAGCCATGCAACCCACTAAAGTGGCGTTGACCTTGGTTTGTTTTATCCGCGATCCGACGAAGTTTCTAAGGGTGAGTTTAATTCGCTTATGTTTTAAATACGCGACGATGTGTTTAGTTTCATTTATTTTTGTTTCTTATACGATCTCGTTTAGTTATAAATTAAAACGCGCGGATAAATTGCAACATTGATTGATTAAAGGGAAAACATTGAATTTTGTAAATAAATGGGAAACGTCATATAAACGAATAGGTCATGTCAAAATTTATATAAATTTCTATACTTAGTAATTTTCACTAAAACTTCTATTAGTTTAGAAACTCGATAAAAGGACAAAGTTATATAGTTTTAAGATTATCAAATTGTAATTATACTATAACCCGTTGAATAAACGAAAACTATATTTTTACAAATGAGATAACTATTTCAGTTAAAATCCGCCAAGGAAACGAAATACTAATTTATAAAATATTATTTTATAAATCCCGACTAAAAGATAAAATCATAACTTGTGTAGAAACTTTAAGAACATCGTTTACTTAATTCATAACTTTAAAACGTGCGTTTACTTTTATACAAGGACTATTTATTAAATTACTTCATGATTTCCGAACACGTGTCGAATTATATTGTTACAATTATTTTTCCCACGTTTCTTATAGAATACTTGCGAAATGTACTTAAAATGTAGGCGTTTAGTTATCACTAGTGCGTTTTAGGATCATGGACTTATCGAATATTAGGGGACGGTATTAACATCCCAAAACTTAGAACTTTCCTAAAATAGTAACTTTCTGAAAATAGAAACTTTTCGTAAAACATGCCGTAACGTAACTATAAACCTTATACTTTCATAATGACACGTTTTACTATATAAACTAAAGCGCAAACACTTATGGATGTCTATTTTTCTTACAAGCGTATTATCCGATGTTTCGTATTTATTTCTCGTTTCTAAAGCGCGTCTATTAATTAGGTCGCGGTTAGAGCCGTTCGTTATCATTATTCACTTCGTTGAATATCTTGCTCACTACTTGCTGAGTTCATAGCCCCACATTTTTACTACTTTGCTTTACTATTTGGGGTGAGAAACATTGCTTGCTTTTAAACATTCGACGCAAATGCTTTACGTTTTTCCCAATCTTGTTTACGTGTTGCCTAGGTAGTATTGAAACTTGTATGCCCGAGTTATCATGAACCGTTAGTTACTTATGATCAGTTGGATTGGTAAGTGAGCGCGAGTGTTGTAAATAGATCTATTGGGACTAATCATCCCCGTCCAGGTAAGTAGCTCTTACTGGATCAACGGATGTATACCATGTCGAGTGATACGGTGAAGCGCCATGATGGCACCCGTCAGGGCAAGTTTATTAGGCATTACACATGCTTCCATTACATTTAACCTCGGTGTCATGAGCTTAGTGCAACGTAAATACTCTTTTTTATGTGATATTGTATCTGTTATAATAGTCACATGCGTTTTGCAAAATTTGTGGTCCATTCTTATATCAGATTCAAACTTATGAATTCATCAACTTTATGTTGACGTTTTAGCATGTTTTTCTCAGGTGCTTAGCTGTGGATGTCATTATTTGCTATATGGTGTCGCCTTGCGTTGGACCGATTTTCAAGAACTGTTATCATCTGTTTTGAACATCGTTGTCAATTTTTAAAACGTATATTCGCTTCTGCATATTATCTATGAACCTATGTAAAACTTTAACTATTTTCATTTAATGCAACGATGTTAGATTTCTAAACGTACCCTTAGAGGTCGTTCTTTGTATCTTGTGTGATGTATATTATGACGTCACGCCCCCGGACACGTGTTTTCGTCCAGGCCCCGTTTGGGGGTGTGACAGATTGGTATCCAGAGCCAAGGTTATAGAGAACCAGGTAGAATATTAGGTCTGGTCTATAACCAGTATGTGATCCTACGTGTTTCTACTTGCTTACGTATATAATTACTATCGATAAGTATACGAGTATTAATTATAATACATTTCCATAATTATATTACGTTTAATTTTGCCATGACTATATTTTACATCTATATTTTCCTGCATTGCACGCATTGGCATGGTTTCATATAAAGGGGATTTATATAAACTTTTGCTTGTGCATGTTATGGCAGCTCTAGTTATTTCTATTTCTTCGGACTTATCAGACGAGAGTGTAAGATCCTCTATTCTGCGAGTTATTCTTATCGGTTCTATTTCTGTTGGGGTACGCTTGAGATTGCAACATTGGATCTATTGGTGACTTCGGGGGATCGCTGATGTTGCTCTCACCTGCAGGGTGTGTGCTTGTTAATCAATTGTCATCATATGCAGGTTGGTTTATCGGCGAAGTTTCTGAACTACCTCCGTATCTGTCGCCAATATGGTTTTCACCTTTTCTTGTCGGTCAAATGATTCAGAGTCAGACTACTGAGATGCCCGAAGGAGGCATGGATCACCATACAACACTATGATGCTTTTTCTTACTCTGGTGAGGTTGCAGAGTGGCATCGACGATCATCTATCAATCCTACTACTTCTACTCCAGAGATCTCTACTACTCCTATTCCACCCGCACCATCTGCTGTTGTCGCACCATCTACTGATATCATCTCACATATTGATGTACCACCCGGGATTCGTTGACGATGAGCTATTCTTATCCGACCCGGGAAGGACATTCCTATCGGTCGACTTTATCGTACTCATCTTGGTGGGCCATGTAGGGCTTTGATCGCGAGGAAGTCGGTTAGACCTTTACCTTCTCATCATTTAGCATTGAGGTACACATCACATCACTTGGATCGTTTTACTTCCGGATAATCATCAGATCATTCATCTTCAGATCATTCATTCATCTGGGCATTCTATTTCGGGTCATTTTGTATCCGAACATACACCACCAGTCACCACTATTTTTCTGATAACTGCACCACGAGATATTGTTTATCCACCCTTGTCTAGGATCCACGGTATAGATTGAACTATCAGCCATTAGAGGTCTGTTCCCCAATTACTTTATCTAACATGTATCACGATGACATCTGATCGTCGTCAGGCTGGGGATTATTTTTCTGATTCATACTGCTTGGACCATCTCGAGAGGGATGTAGGTCCCCTGCTGCTATGTGTGTTGTGTGTGTGTCCATGCTTTGAGAGCTTTAGTTCCTTCTCGTGCTGATCTCCTTCCACCTCACAAGAGGTTTAGGGATTCTATTTCACCAGAGGATAGTGTTAAGGAGGACATTGATACAAATGTATTGGTGGATATTGAGGCTTATGCTACGGCTGTTGGGGTTGCAGCAGATATGGATGTTGAGGCTGGGTTGATGCAGGTATTGGTATGGAGGTCGATGTTGGGGTTGATGTAGAGGACGAGGTTGAGGGCGAGGTCGAGTCTAGTGATAGAGGTACTGTAGAGGTTGGAGTGGATGTGGTTGTCGGGATTGATATCCCAGATGGTATGCTTATACTCGACGTTGCAGAGCATTTGGAGCAGGTTGAGGAAGTTGCGCAGGATATTTATGGTCATGTTATGGAGATACCTCTTCAAAGGGTAGAGGACATTAAGACGGGACAGAGAGAGTTGGAGGCGAGGAGTTTGATTGCTGGTGGAGAGAGAGCTAGTTTACTTGATCAGGTTTCGTCTTTGGAGAGGAGAATCGTAGAGTTCGAGGCAACAGATGATGGACTTGTTGACTGAGAGCCAATAGGTTTTCGGTCATCGCATGGTTTTTGTGAGAGTGTGATCTTGCTGTTCCGCTGGTTCGTTAATAGAACAGGATGAGGTTTAGGAGATTGGAGACATTTGCTGCGAGGTGTTTGGGTTTTCGTCCATGATGTTGTGTATGGACTTTAGACTAGTGGTAGAATAGTTGTTTGTTGGTAGATTAGTATTAGTGTAAATTTTAGTTCAACCATTATGGGTTGAGTGTAACCGTATAATGATTTTATATGTCGATATGAAAAGCTTAATTATGATTCTCTTGCTAGTGTTGTCTTTCATTGTTTATTTACTTCGTTTGGAGAATAATTTGTTTTTATTGTATTTATTTACCTCTTTTAAAATCCTATTTACCGGTTATATTGCTATATAACGTATTGAATCTTACCGCGTTCTATGTTCTTGTGTTCTAGAGTCAATGACTATTCACCCTCGCTTGGTATGACCTCGCGAAGGACATTGAAGAATCACTCATTAACTCAATGATGTGGCGGAGGCGTTGGCTGCTTTGAGGAAAACCTGTGCTCGTTTTGTACTCTTCATCATATGTCTGAATGCGACGCGCATGATGTTGGGACAACTCAATGGCGCAAAACTTAGAGTGAAAATGAGAAATGGAAATGGCGAGGGAAATGAAGACAGAAACGGTGGAGGAAATGGAAACGAAAACGGAGGAGGCAATGGGAATGGAAATCCCAATAGGAATGATAGAGGTGTTATGCCTGTCGCCCGTGAATGTACTTACCATGACTTCGTGAAGTGTCAACCACTCAATTTCAAAAGAAAGAGGATGTTGTCGGGCTGACAAGATGGTTTGTGACAGACGCGACGACTAGTTATTTCACATCAGCAATTGTCCAGAGAAGTACCAAGTTAAGTATGCTACGTGTACCTTGTTGAACAGTGAATTAACTTGGTGGAACGCACACAAGAGAATAATTAGAGATGATGCTGCATTTTCCATGTCATGAAGAGAGCTTATGAAGCTAATGTCTGAGGTGTATTGCCCAAGAAATTAAATTCCGAAAATGGAATCCGAGCTGTGGAACTTGACCGTGAAGAACAATGATTTGGTTTGATTATTACCAGACGATTTCAATAGAACTTACTTTGATGTGCACAAAGATGGTCATCCGAGGAGGAGGATGAGTTGAGAAATTCATTGGAGATACCCACGATAAACATCCAAGGGATGTATTTGTTGTCGAGCCATACTGACTACAAAGATGTTTTTTGTATTTATAACAACTGATAGATCAAAAGTTGAAGGGTTCACATGGCTTGTGAACTGGATCAAAAGTTGAAGGGTTATGCTGTGAAAAATGCTGAGAACAAGAGAAGGCTAGATAACAACCATAAGGACAACTGTATGCAACAACCCCCGTACAAGAGCAGAATGTTGGTGGACAAAGTGTGGAAAGAGCCTACACGGCTGGTAACAATGAGAAAAGGGGATATATTGAGCCTTTGCCTTACTGCAACAAATGTAAGCTACATCATGAAGGGCCATGTACTGTGAAATGTAGGAAGTGCAACAAGGTCGGGCATATGACCAGGGATTGTATGAACGATGTTGCTGCCACAGCTACTTAGAGAGCCCCAGTAGTAAATCAGAGGGTTCCTACTTATTTTGAGTGTGGAAGGTAGGGACACTACAGGAATGAGTGTCCCAAGTTGAAGAATCAGACACGTGGAAACAAAGCTGGGAAAAAGACCAATGAAGCTAGAGGGAAGGCATATATACTGGGAGGAGGAGAAGCTAACCCTGATTCCAACATCATCACAGGTACGTTTCTTCTCAACAATCACAATGATTCTATGTTATTTGATTCAGGCGCCGTTAGGGGTTTCGTGTCATCCACCTTTAGTGCTTTACTTGATGTTACCCCCTCTACACTAGACGTTAGTTATGCTGTCAAATTAGCTGACGAAAGGATTGCGGAAACTAATACTGTGGTTAGAGGCTGCACATTAGGATTGTTAGGTCACCCATTCAACATAGACCTAATGCTCGTAGAACTTGATAGTTTCGACGTCATCATCGGCATGGATTGGTTAGCGAACCATACATGCGGTAATCATTTGTGATGAGAAGATTGTGCGGATTCCCTATGGGGATGAAGTTTGAAATCCAAGGATGATAGAAGTGGCAAGGAGACCAAATTGAAGTTGAGCATCATACATGCACCAAAACTTAGAAATATATAAGAAGGGTTGCCAAATTTTTTGGCACATTACTAATGAAGGAATTCAAAGACACAGTACGAGAGGAGAAAGCGACTTGAGGACGTTCCTATCGTGCTGGACTTTTCGGAAGTCTTTCTAGAAGACTTGCCTGGATTACTACCGACTCACCTAGTTGAATTCCAAATCGACTTAGTCCCTAGTGCTGCACTTGTAGCACGAGCCCCGTATAGATTAGCACCATCAGAACTGCAAGAGTTGTCTACTCAGTTGCAAGAACTTTCTGACCAAGGGTTCATAAGACCAAGTTCCTTACCCTGGGGAGCCCCGGTCTTATTTTTCAAAAAGAAAGATGGATCTTTTTGGATGTGTATCGACTACTGTGAACTAAACAAACTTACTATGAAGAACCAATATCCACTTCCAAGAATCGATGACTTGTTAGATCAGTTTCAAGGGTCAAGAGTCTACTCTAAGATGGACCTGAGATCTGGTTATCACCAACTCAGAGTTCGGGAGGAAGACATTCTAAAGACAGCATTTAGAATACGCTATGGTCACTATGAGTTTCAAGTGATGCCATTTGGAATGACCAATGCACCGACGGTATTCATAGATCTGGTGAATCGGGTGTGCAAGCCATATCTGGATAAATTCGTGATAGTTTTCATCGATGACATTTTGATCTACTCCAAGAATAAGAAGGAGCATGAAGAGCACCTTAGGTTAATCTAGAGATTACTTAAGAAGGAGGAGTTGTACGCCAAGTTTTCAAAGTGTGAATTTTGGCTTTCAAAGATACAATTTCTCTGCCACATGATTGATAGTGAAGGCATTCACATGGACCCAGCTAAGATAGAGTCAATCAAGATTGCGTGCACCAAGACTCCCGACAGAAATTCGTCAAATTTCTAGGTCTTGCTGCTATACGACGATTATTGAAGGTTTATTATTTTGATTTTGTTTTTTCCCCCCCCCCCCCCCCCTTGTTTTTCCCCCCCCTTCTCAAAAATTACCAAGCCTATGACGAAGCTGACTCAAAAGAGAGTGAAGTTTGATTGGAGTGAAATGGCAGAAGCTGCATTTCAACTGTTGAAGCAAAAAAAGTGTAATGCATCGATTTTGGCTTTACCCGAAGGTAGTGAAAACTTCGTGGTTTACTGTGATGCTTCTCACAAAGGGTTGGGCACAGTTTTGATGCAAAGGGAAAAAGTCATAGCCTACCGTCATCCAACTCCCCCCACCAAAGAAATTTTTTTTTCCCAAAAATGAAGGAAAAAAAATTTACCTACACATGACTTAGAACTTGGAGCTGTAGTGTTCGCTCTCAAAATGTGGAGGCATTATTTATAGGGCACGAAGTGCGTTGTGTTCACTGATCATAAGAGTTTGCAGCATATTCTTGATCAAAAGGAGTTGAACATGAGACAACGCCGATGGTTTAGTAACTGTTAAGTGACTACGACTACGAAATTCGTTATCATCCTGGGAAGGCGAACTTAGTGGCTTATGCGCTAAGTCGCAAGGAGAGGATTAAGCCACTACGAGTTCGAGACCTAGTTATGACTATTGGTTTCAATCTTCCTAAGAAAAATTTGAATGCTCAAGCTGAGGCAAGGAAAGAGTAAAGAATTATGAACTGAAGATTTTGTGGTGATATAAAAGCTCGAACCCCGTGCTAACAAAACATTGTGTTTAAGGAATAGGATTTGGATACCCTGTTATGGTGACTTGAGAGCTTTGATTATGCACGAGTCGCATAAGTCAGAGTATTTGATCCATCCTGGATCGGATAAGATGTACCAAGATCTAAAGAAACTATATTGGTGGCCCAATATAAAAGCCAAGATTGCCACCTACACTAGTAAGTGTCTGACCTGTGCCAAGATCAAGGCCGAATGCCAAAAACCTCTGGTAATTTGTTGGTTCAACCTTGATCCCGGTGTGTAATATGGGAAAAACAACATAATGACAATTGGTTACTAAAATTGCCAAAGACGTCGACTGAACAAGACACAATTTGGGTAATTGTTGACCGCCTTACTAAATCCGCTTATTTTCTACCCATGAGGGAGAACGACTCGATGGAAAAGTTGACTAGATAATACTTGAAGGAAGTGGTCATGAGGCATGGTGTGCCTGTTTCGATCATTTTTGATCGAGATGGTAGGTTCACGTCTCAATTCTGGTAATCGCTTCAGAAAGCTCTAGGTACTCAATTGTATATGAGTACGGCTTATCACCCTCAGACCGATGGTCAAAGTGAAAGGACCATCCGAACCTTAGAAGACATGTTGCATGCTTGTGTGATCGATTTCGGAAAGAGTTGGGATAGGCATCTACCCTTGGTATAATTTTTAACCAATAATAGTTATCACACGAGTATCAAAGCTGCACCATTCGAAGAACTATACGGTCGTAAGTGCCAATCACCTGTTTGTTGGGCTGAGGTTGGAGATGCTCAGCTCACTGGCCCAGAAATCGTTCACGAGACTACAGAGAAGATCATCAAAATTAAGAAACGTATTCAAGCTGCACATTGATAACAAAGCTGATGTCGATAGGAAGATGTAAGACATTGGAGTTTCAATTGAGAATAAGGGTTATAATGTTGAAGGTATCGCCATGGAAAGGGGTGATACATTTCGGCAAACGGGGGAAGCTGAATCCTCGTTATATTGGACCTTTCAAGGTACTTGCTAAAGTTGGAACAGTCGCTTATCGACTTGAACTCCCAGATCAACTAAGTCATGTCCATAGTACTTTTTACATTTCCAATCTGAAAAAGTGTCTTTCCGACGAACCGCTAGCTATTCTGTTGGACGAAATTCAGATTGATGACAAGCTTAATTTCATTCATCGAGGAACCGGTTGAAATCATAGATCAGGAAGTGAAACATTTGAAACAGAGCCGTATCCCGATTGTGAAAGTCCGTTGGAATTCTAGGCGAGGTCCTGGGAGCACGAAGACCAAATGAAGAAAAAGTACCCGCATCTTTTTGCTAACCCCGCATCTACTTCTAAAGTTACGTCTTAAGCCTTAAAGACAAAGCTCTTTTAATGGGGGGGAAGGATGTCATACCCCGTAAATTTCAGGTCGTTATTTTAAACTTTTTCAATCATTATTTTTGACTTTAATACGTTACGTTTGAAATCGGCAATTTTTCGGGTAGTTATCCCGTGTAAAACTGAAAATCATTATCGGACGTGTTCCGGCTTCGGACTTGGAATAGTCTACGTGTTATATGCATTATTTTATCATTTTAAAGTGTTACGTAGGTCACGTTCAGTTTTGTTTTTGATTTATACGTTTTTCGCGTACGTCGTACGGTTTTAGCGTTTTAGGTCAATCGGAGACCTGGAAACCCGCAATCTTTTCGTGTAAACTTTAGTTATCATATATCTCAGGTTTAGAAGTCAAAAATTTCATGGTCACCCCTCCCCTCTACTCCAAACACACACATACACCCACACTTAATTAATTCAAAGAGCATCTTTCATCTTTATTTTGAATTTCAACTACTTCACTTGCAAGATGGTGACATTTTTGTAATTTTATCCCATGCATGCACTTGTGACTTCTTACACCTTTTGTCTTCAAGCACCCATAGAGGACCACAACTCCACTACTTCAAATGAGGCTTTTCATTTAATTTAGTTGGCTAGTGATCAAGACTTGAACCCCCCCTTGGCTTGTTGCGTTTGAACCCACAACAACACACACCTCTGGTGTGTGTTGGTCACCTAGACACTTGATTCCATGACCTAAACCCTACCTAATGTCCTATAAATACCATGTTATATCACAACTTGGGGTTATACTTCCATTTCACAAGTCACCAACAAAAACTCTTCTCCTTCTCCCCCTCTTGGAGCTCACGACTCAAAACACACACATACATACATTCATAGCTTTGATTTCTAGCAAGATTTATCCATTTCCATCTCATTTCTATTCATAACTAAGGGTGCTCCAAGATTTTTGATCATTGTTTTCAAGGGTTTATAATATTCAAGAGTCAGGGTTTTGATTTATTCAAGTGGGTTTTGCAAGATTTGTTTTGGGGTTTTTAGATCTAAGGTGTTCATAGTTAGATTTTGTGTTTTCATCTTGATATTTCTTCTTCTTGAAAGTATGTTCTTAATCTTTCTTTATCTCTCTCTTTTCTTGATTAAGTCTTATATATATCCCTAGTGTTTGTGTTATTTTCAAAAGAAACTAGTGAGTTTATAAACTAATAAAGTTTTCATGTGTTCTTGATATTATTACTTTGATTATGGAAAGGATGAGTGAACATGTGGGTTGCAACAAAGATGATGATGGGATTATGATAGATTAAGAGTAGATCTTTGATGCGAGTTGGAATAATAGTGAACGTGATTGAGTTAGTATAAAACACTATTGTGAAGTTTGGCGATGATTTTTGGAAGGCGATTGTGAAAATATGGTTGCCGATCCGATATTTGTTTTGAGGTTTTAGCGACTTAAAAATGTTTCATTACTCAAGAAGGTAGTTTTAGAGAGCTTGTTTCGAATAGATAAATTTTCATATATCAAACACTAAAAGCGGATTTAAAACTGCCCAAGTATATGCGAAATGAATTAGAACACTAGAGTCGGAAAACGTAATTATTTAAGGTTGCTATTGGCAAATTACAATGGGGTTTTCGGACACAATTTCGAGTTGATTTAAAACATTTTAAAACATTGGCGAAACTAATCATAACACTAGATATTTAGTTGAAAACTTAGTAAACATTACAAGAATATATTATCGTGATTTCTAAAACGGAAACTCTAAAAATAGTAACTTTTGAAATATATTAGCGAGATGGTCTTGGAAGTAGGCGTTTAGGTTTTTAAGTAGTGCGTTTAGTAATCATTTGCTTATTGAAAATTAGGTGGGGCTGTATTAACATCACAACTCCAATAAACATAAAACTTGACCTAAATATAGTAACTTTTCTAAAAAAAAAACTTGTTCGTTAAACAACGGCAATAACGTAACTATAGAACTATCTCTTTTCATAATACACTACAACTTTTTACTATATAAACTAAAGCGCAAACACTTTTGGATGTCTATTTTTATTACAAGCGTCTTATCTGATGTTTTGTGTTTAGAGACTATGTTTCTTAAGAGCGCGTCCTATTAATTAGGTCGCGGTAGAGTCGTTTGTTGTCGTTATTACACTTCTTGACGATATCTTCTCACTACTTGCTTTAAGGTAAGTTCATAGCCCCAAATGTTGTTTTCTAGCTGTTGATTACTATTGGGGTGAGAAAACTTTGCTTGCTTTTAAACACTAGCACAAATGCTTCATTATGTTTTACCAATCTTGTTTACGTGTTGCCTGAGTAGTATTGAAACTTGTATTCCCGAGTTATCATGAACCGTTAGTTACTTATGATCAGTTGGATTGGTAAGTGAGCGTGAGTGTTGTTAATAGATCTATTAGGACTAATCATCCCTCTTCGGGTAAGTAGCTCTTACTGGATTGACGGACGTATACCATGTCGAGTGATACGGTGAAGCGCCATGATGGCACACCCGTCAGGGCAAGTTTAATTACAATATTATGCATGCTTCCCATTACCATTTAAGCCTCGTGTCATGAGCTTATCGTGCAACGTAAATACCTTTTTAAGGATATTGAATCTGTTATAATAGTCACATGCGTTTTGCAAAATTTGTGGTCCATTCTTACATCAAATTCAAACCTATGAATTCACCAACTATATGTTGACATTTTAGAATGGTTTTCTCAGGTGCTTAGTTGTAGATGTCTTTGATTGATATATGGTGTCGCCTTGCATTGGCCCGATTTTCAAGAACTATTATCATCTGTTTTAACATCGTTGTCAATTTCTAAAACTTATATTCGCTTCCGCATATTAAGCGTAGAACTTGTGAGTATAACTTAGATAACTATTTTTCATTTAATGCAACGGTGTTTGGATTTCTAACGTACCTTAAGAGGTCATGCTTTGCATCTTGTGTGATTACAATATTTATGACGTCACGCTCCTGGACACGTATTCGCTATGGCCACCGTTTGAGGGGTGTGACAATTAAGTAACGATTCTTGCAATAATTATATAAAATTGGGTAATTTTCTTGGGATAAATAATGCTATAAAATTAACGTTATTTGATGTCATCACTCCTGCATGCAATTTTTGAAAAGGACTATTACTAAGCTAAACTTCAACCTCTTTATCTTGCAGATCTGAACGTAATCAAAATGGTATGTTATAGTTTATTTGTATTTGGCTTATATAATAAGCTAATAGGAAAGCTTATTTGATTATTTTCGAGCTTATGTGACTTATATATGTTGCATCCTAAAATAGAAAACACAAAGAAATATTTGTTTAGCTTATTTTGTTTCGGCTTATATTTTGTTAGCTTATTTTCTAGCTTATTTTGAAGGGACAAATGGTAAACTTATTTCGGCTTAGTACATAAGCCCAAATATGTTTTGCTTAGGCTTTTAGCCGCGTCCCACATACAAGGCCAACACCACGAGCTTATTCTTGAGCTTATGTGGTTCGGCTTATTTTATTGTGGCTTATTGTGAGCTTATTGATAGCTTATTATTAAGTCGCGTGTTTATTATTTAATGTTTTGCTTATCGGACTATATGGATAAGTAAAACTACATTTTTGGACTTAACGGGCCAAGGCCCAACATAAATACAATACACCAAGGCGTAAAGCTACGGTGTAGCTTATTGAATAAGTTCATGAATAGCTTATTTAATAGTGTGCGACTTTGATGCTATACGTTTAACTTATTTTGAACGTTGGACGTTACGAATAATAATATTAGGCTTAATGGGCCTAAAAGCTCAATAAGGGTCCGAATGGTCTTTTGATAAATTATAAAAAGAGATTTGATGATGTATAGTTTATAATTATGAAAAGTGGATTGAAAGTGATTTGAAAATGGTTTTTATTAAAGTCTACGACTTTGGAAAACGTGTAAACACGAACAGGTCATGCCGAAATTTTTATAAATTATTATACTTAGTAAATACTAGAAAACGCACATGATAAAACTAGAAATACATGAATTTAATAATGTGCCGGATGGTATACATATATATATATATATAAATATATAAAATATATATTTTTACTTTGACATAGATATACGTATGATATATTATATATTATTAATTATTCGTCTTATTTACGAAAACATTTTAAATTACTATACGATCACAAACATTAATTTTTGGAAATATGTTAATAAAAGTACACTAGTAAATCCTTATGCATTATCCGCCATTCTACACTACTCTGATATTAAACCAAATCTTCGTTTCATAGGTTGTCTTTACGAACCGTTGTTCGCTATCGTGTGATTTTATTCTAGACTATTCTTCTTCGATTCACCAATCAAGGTGAGTTCATAGCCCCACTTTTAATTGTTTTGAATAATTGTTTTATAACTTGGGGTGAGAAACATTGCTTGCTTTTAAAACTGGACACAAGTACTATACGTGAGAAATTCCCCGTTTACGTGTTGCCTAAGTAGCGTTTAGACCACTATTGCCCAAATTATCATGAACTGTTAATCACCTTTAACCGACTGGCTGGTTAAGTGAGCGCGAGTGAATAAATAGATCTATTGGGACTAATTATCCCTATCCGGGTAAGAAGCACTTACTAGTCCGAGTTTGCCAAGGACTAACGGATATATGTCATGTCAAAACTAGTTAGGTGGTCTTTGGTCGGACACCTGAAGGGCAAGCCTTTTATAGCACTGTACATGCTATCTTTCAGTATTAGCTTCAGTGTCATGAGCTTAGTGCAACGTAAATGCCTCTTTATGTGAAGTTGTATCTCCTATGACTATCGCATACATTTTGATAATCTTGTGGTCCACATTAACTACGTTTGAACTAAACCTATGAATTCACCAACTTTATGTTGACATTTTAAGCATGTTTTTCTCAGGTGCTTAGCATGGATGTTGTTGCTTGACTTATGTGAAGTCTATTTGCCCGGACCAGTTTACCAGAAATTTATCTATGTCTTTAAATACCATTGTTGAACTTATTTAAGCTTCTGCATTTTAACATTTGTATCTTTTAATATTGATGGATGTAAAACTTATTAATATTTTGAATCTATGAAACGATGTTTATTTTTAAAACATACCCTTAGAGGTCGTTCTTTATGCTTTGTACGCGAGATATTCAGTGACGTCACGCCCCCGGACACTAAATTAGATAGGACCCCATTTGGGGGTGTGACACATATTGGAGTTGGTGAAGATGATTCCTAAAGGGCTATTGTGTAAAGATCAGATCCATGATTATGTCACACCCCCAAATGGGGCCTGGACAAAAACACGTGTCCGGGGGCGTGACGTCATAATATACATCACACAAGATACAAAGAACGACCTCTAAGGGTACGTTTAGAAATCCAACATCGTTGCATTAAATGAAAATAGTTAAACTTTTACATAGGTTCATAGATAATATGCGGAAGCGAATATAAGTTTTGAAAATTGACAACGATGTTTAATCAGATTATAATAGTTCTTGAAAATCGGCCCAATGCAAGGCGACACCATATAGCAAATAAAGACATCCATAGCTAAGCACCTGAGAAAAACATGCTAAAACGTCAACATAAAGTTGGTGAATTCATAGGTTTGAATTTGATATAAGAATGGACCACAAATTTTGCAAAACGCATGTGACTATTATAACAGATACAATATCACATAAAAAGGTATTTACGTTGCACTAAGCTCATGACACCGAGGCTAAATGTAATGGAAGCATGCATAATGCTTAATAAACTTGCCCTGACGGGTGCCATCATGGCGCTTCACCGTATCACTCGACATGGTATACGTCCGTTGATCCAGTAAGAGCTACTTACCCGGACGGGGATGATTAGTCCCAATAGATCTATTTACAACACTCGCGCTCACTTACCAATCCAACTGATCATAAGTAACTAACGGTTCATGATAACTCGGGCATACAAGTTTCAATACTACTTAGGCAACACGTAAACAAGATTGGGAAAACGTAAAGCATTTGTGTCCAATGTTTAAAAGCAAGCAATGTTTCTCACCCCAAATAGTAAAGCAAAGTAGTAAAAACATGGGGCTATGAACTCACCTTAAGCAAGTAGTGAGCAAGATATTCAACGAAGTGAATAACGATAACGAACGACTCTAACCGCGACCTAATTAATAGACGCGCTTTAGAAACGAGAAATAAACACGAAACATCGGATAAGACGCTTGTAAGAAAAATAGACATCCATAAGTGTTTGCGCTTTAGTTTATATAGTAAAACGTGTCATTATGAAAGTATAAGGTTTATAGTTACGTTACGCCATGTTTTACGAAAAGTTTCTATTTTCGGAAAGTTACTATTTTAGGAAAGTTCTAAGTTTCGGGACGTTAATACCGTCCCCTAATATTTGATAAGTCCATGATCCTAAAACGCACTAGTGATAACTAAACGCCTACATTTTAAGTCCGTCTCGCTAATAAATACCAAAAGTTTCTATTTTTAGAAGTTTCCCGTTTTAGAAATCCCGATAATATATTTGTGACGTTTCTAAAGTTTCCACTTAATATACTAGTGTCTATATACGTTTCGCCAATGTTTTAAAAGCTCAAATCAACTCGAAAGTGTCTGAAAACCCATTTTATAATTCCAATCAGCAACTTAAATAAGTATTTATCCGAAAAGTGTTTCAAAATTCATTTCGCCATAACTTGGCCGTTTTAAATCCGCTTTTAGTGTTCGATATATGAAAGTCTATCTACTCGAAACAAGCTCTCTAAAAACTACTTTCTTGACTAATGAAAATATTTTAAGTCGCCCAAAACCTCAAAACAAAATCGGATCAGCAACTATATTTTTCGCAAACGCTCCTAAAAATCCATCAAAACTTTACAATAGTGCCTATACTAACCTAATCCCCTTCACTACTAATCCAACCATCAAAATCCACTCTTAATCTATTCTAATCCCATCACCATCTTTGTTGCAACCCACAAGTTCACTCATCCTTTCCATAATCAAAGTATTAATATCAAGAACACATGAAAACTTTATTACTTCATAAACCCACTAGTTTCTTTTAAAAATAACACAAACACTAAGGACATATATAAGACTTGACCAACAAAAGAGAGAGATAAAAGAAGGATCAAGAACATACTTACAAGATGAGAAGAATCAAGAAAGAACACAAGATCTAACTAGAAAACCTTAGATCTTAAACCCAATAACAAATCTTACAAAAACCTACTTGAAATAACAAAACCCTAACTTCTTGAAGTGTTGTAAACCCTTGAAAATAATGATCAAACCCTTAGAACACCCTTAGATATGAATAAAAATGAGATTGAAATGTATAAATCTTGCTAGAAATAAAAGCTATGGAAGAGTGTGTGTGTGTGTTGAGCCGTAAGCTCCAAGAGAGGGAGAGGGGAAAGAGATTTTTGTTGGTGGCTTGTGAAATGAATGTATAACCCTAAGTTGTGATATAACATGGTATTTATAGCATAAAAAGTAGGGTTTAGAACATGGAATTAAGTGTTTAGGTGACCAACACTATAACACCCCGTGTTTTCAAGTCATTGACGACGTCGATAAATATACTATTTATTTTTAGTGTCGTACGCGTTTGCTTG
>BQNB010006513.1:55557-97206 GCA_026074375.1 Tanacetum coccineum | reverse complement strand
ATAGCTCAAAACATCGCCAGCACAATAGATGCCAAGCCCCCCAAATGCAAAGGGTAAAGTGGCAAGTCTCTATTGCCAATCACCAAATCTAGGTCCTGAAGCAGTAACAATGCGCTCTAAGGAAGAACGATGAGCCGCATCAAAAGAATGTTGAGCCCGTTCAAAGACCACCACCATTATTATTATTATTATTTTTCTTTTTCTTTCTTTTTAGAGTTGATAAGATTTCCCAGATACTGCTTTTAGATCTTATTTTCAATCATTTACATCACCTATCGACCACAATTTACGGGACCCTTCTCCAGATTCCGGTCACCTCAACCAATTTCCGGCTACTTCTAACAAAAAAACCCATAACAAATTGACAACCTCCTATCATTGCTATAAATTCTGACCACTACAGATCTGTTTCGTATTCTTCAACACACCACATAATCCGGCACCACCAAAGATATGTTTTCGTATTCTTCGACACACCACAGAATCCGGCGGCAAGCTCGCCGTCGACCACCACGACATCCCCAATCTGAACCCGCAACCACTTCTAAACCAAACTACCATAAGCTGAACCACCACCGGATCCGACGCCTCCTTTCTTCATATTTTCTATTTTTTCAAATCTTGAAAATAGATGGTGTTATTTCTATCAAAAACACAAAATCTTTTGTGTATATGTGTAAATCCAACTTTTTGCATGTGTTTTTATGTTGGGCTTCGAGCCATGTTTTGAAACAACTAAAAGATTTTATAATGTTTATGGCACTGTTTTGAAAGAAATACAATACATAGGTATATTCAATTTTTTTGCACATTATTTGTGCCACTGTTATTGTTTTTAGAGATTTGATGAATTGAGTTTTGAAGATGAAGATTGATCTTTAATTAAAAGGTGGGAGGTTTTTGTGTAATAGGTTAGGTGAAACTATTTATAAAAGGGTGACTCATTTAGTGAGTGTACTAAAAAAGACGCAAATACTCCTCCACTAAATAGACTTAACGAAAAAAGTTAACAACCATCCAAAATAAGGACTGTCGGCGTTACAAGTTTCAAAATTAGAGACGCCTAGTGTAATTAAAATGAAATAGGAACGAAACTTGATGTTTGGTATAAACCATAGGGACAAAACATGTAATTTTTTCTTTATTTAATATCTATTTTTTGTATCGTTTCTCACACATAATTAAATACACAAACAATAACATAAACACATATTAAAATTAAAAAAAAATCCGAAAATTTTATAAAAAAAATTCCAAAATTTTTTTTCCGAAAACTCGCAAATTTGAAAAAAAAATTCGAAAATTAATTTTTTTTTCGAAAATTAGAAAAAAAATTCGAAATTTTAATAAAAAAATTTTCGAAAAAATTGATATTTTTTAAAAATTCGAAAAAAAAGTTGGAAAATTTGTAAAAAAGTTGGAAAATTTTGAAACTTTTTTTGAAAATTTGAAAATTTTTGAAAATTTGAAAAAAATCGATTTTTTTTTGAGATTTAGAAAAAAGGTTCAAAAACTTGAAAAAAAAATTCGAAAAGTTGAAAAAATCGATATTTTTCAATTCAATTATGTGAAAAAAAAAGTTTGAAATTTTGAAAAACAAATCGATATTTTTTTGAAAATTTGGAAAAAGTTCAAAAAAAAATTTAAAAATTGAATATTTGGAAAAATTTCAAAAATTTGAAAAAATCGATATTTTTCAAATCGAAAATTTGAAAGAAAGTTCGAAAATTTAAATTTTTGAAAATTGGAGTGACCTCCCTTAGGAGGAGATTGTTAGAAATACAAAAAAGTATCGGTCACTTCCAATATAGACAGTCATAGCTCGTAATAAGTAGTTATGATAATTTTGTAAGCTAACCGGGCCAAAGGCCCATGGACAAGCCCACTAAGGGCCCATGGCCGACCTTGGGTTAGCATATATAAACCCTCTCCACACATGGGGAGGGTGTTGGTTGTTCATTTCTCACATTTACACTAAGCTAATATTATTCATTTTCTTTCTCTCTCTAAGTGTTCATCCAACCACCTCTTTCTCTCTCTAAAAACCCTAACCAAGTCATTTTATTCATGTGTTAAGATATTCTACAACTTGATTCCTTGGATTGGAAGAAGATCGAAGTTGATTGTTGGTTGGTGGAAATCGTAAAGAAAGCACAGTTGACATAAATGCCATTGCTTTGTTTAAGCAAGTAATTGGATCATCTCCTGGAAGAAATGTTAGAACAGAAAGTCCTGACTCTACTTGTGGAGATTCAGCCTGTGATTGTTGTAGTTATTGTGGCATAATCATTTGAGGATATGCACTTTGTGTAACAGAAGGCTAACTGTGATTGAATGTTGACTGTGATTGAGGTGGGTATTGTTGTTGATGAAGATGTACTCCAAAAGGAATTGACTATGGTAGAGGTGAGTACACTTAATGAGTAGGAAGTGAGAACTCATGTTGATAATGAGGAGGGGTGTATTGAGTCTGATAGTTGTTGAATTGAGAAGGTGTTTGATGATAGTTGGCAACTAACGCAAATGGATTTGGATATCTTTCACGCATAATTCGGGTCTCATTTGCATGTATCTCATGTTGTTCAAGATACCCATACAGTTGATCAAAGTTTGATGTATGCAAATCTCTTGTCAATTTAACAGCAGTCATAAATTTTTCCCATTCATGTGGAAGACTGTTGAGAAACTTAGTATTCACCTGAACGGTTTGAATGGTCATGTTGATGGTTTTCATGTCATTGATAAGTTGCGCAAACCTCAAATAGTATGTATACATCATTCTCCTTTCACATGAGTAAACTTATCAAACTCATCATACAACTTGCACTCTCGTTCTTGTTTTGACAATGATGTGCCCTGCATCAATAACTTAACTCTATCTCATATTTCTTTGGCAACTTTATGATGATTAACAAGAGCAAAGACATCGAGTGGAAGACCTTGAAGAACAATGTTGGCGACTTTAAGATCACAAGTATTGTTCAGATAATTCTTTATAAGTCTTAGGCCTAACAGTTGTCCCATCCTCTAGTGTAACATTAGGCCAAACCATAGGACCGTTTTCAACTGAGTTAAGTATCATCCTTCCATGATCCTTTCCTTACATGTAGAGTTCCATTCGACTTTCCACGACTCATATTGTGGTTTATCAAGCATAGGTGGATGATTTTCAGCACCGGAAACTATCATATACTCAGCTAAAGTAGACATCTTGAAGTGATTATAGAATGATAACAGACTTGATCGATCAGTGATAACGAAGGATTATGTTAAAAAGATTAGGTGTAAGGTGATTAAAGTAATTGTTCCACGGGATTTTAAAAGTCTTAACTGAAACTAAGAAATTCAAATATTTCACGAGATTTTACAAAGTAAGACAAACCATAGAAAAATTAAAAATCAGTAACATGTTTCGCTTGTATTTGAAAAATTACATATTTCGCTTAAATTAAAATAATGCATATTTTGCTTAAGTTAAAATAATGCATATTTCGCTTGGACAAAGATGACATATTTCGCTTCAATGCACATTTCGCTTGGGAGAAACATATTTCGCTTGAAGTTAATGAAATTTAAGCAGAGTTTCATTTCCTAGTGATGCCATATTTCGCTTGAAATCAACCTGTCATATTTCGCTTAAAACACATTTCGCTTGAAACATAATTCGCTTCATTCAAAACATATTTCGCTTCCTTCAATCCTGCATATTTCGCTTGACTCAAACAAAAAGCAAACTACGAGCAAAACACGTATTTTTCCAACAAAATCACTAAAAACACACCCTTTTTTACGTTGAACCTTGATTTTTCTTACACAACTAGTTACCTTAGGCCTAGATCTTGCTTAAAAATATAAACATAAACACATCTAAGCACAAAAATCCGGGTTTGACTTTTTGAACCAAGAACCAAAAGTATCTAGAAAATCACAATCTAATCACGATCCGAACGCACACAAGCTCACGATATCACCACATGGCTCTGATACCAATTGTAGGATATCAAGCATACAATCACTTGAGATGATTTATGAATTTCTAGAAAGAGAAAGTGTTGGGAGGATTTTCTAGAAAGAGAAACAAATACATTGAATAAAATGAGAACAACCAACCCTCTCCAAGGCATGGAGAGGATATTTATACCACGTACAATATACGGTCAACACTGGGGACTTTCGTATATTGACTCGGTCAGATTAGTTACGAGCTACTTATCGTTATGTTGGTAGTGACCGAGACTTTTACGTTTCCTAACACTCTACCACTACATCATTTGGTTCTAAGTATATAGAGGAGGGGGGAAGAAAGGAAAGCAAAAAAGATAGAGCATCTCACCACTTCTACTCCCATGTCTTTATGGCTAAAAGATCTTCTCTTGATAAACAACTTGCTCTTGTGAGTAGTATCAAACCTTATCTTTGCTAATTTTATAAAATGTAATACAATGACAAGTGATTATGTGAACTAATAAAAATATGGCTGGCAAGAACTCTGAAGCAAAATATACGGAAGGAGAAAAGAAAGCACGAGCAAAACAAGCAGGAGATGCAGCCGGACAAAGCGCGAACAAGAAGAGACGTATCTGGTGAGTGATTCTAAAGAAGAAGAGAGTGAGGAGCAAGTGATTGAAGAAACATGTGTTTGGTTCTTCTAACTATGAATTTCAAAGTGGTGGGAATTATGCTTGTTTTCTTGAACCTTTAGTTAAGATGTGTTGTAATAGAGAAAAAATATGAAACTAACACAACAAATACTAATATATATCTAAAATCATAATAACCAATAAACCGTAAACATAATTATATACCTTCTAAGATCGATTATAACCACGGGCCATCTTAATCGTAAGCTCGCTTAAAAAGTAGTTATTTAAAAGAGCTTCATCATTAATCATATCATCTTCACCATTATCTTCACGGCCTATATCAAAAAAATATCTTCACCATCACTTAAAAAGAAGGTTGTGGAAAAAACCTAAAAAGAAGGAAAAAATCTAAAAATAGATTCGATGGCGACGATGACGCCATCAAGTGAGAAAGGGAACAAAGAGCTGGTTCTAGCTTTTTTTACTTGCTGATTCATAGTACTTTTTTTTGTTAAGATGGGAGTGTGGTTGCGATGTTGTGACACCTCAAAAAAATGTAGAACTTTTATCCCGTTATGCAAAGTATGTATCGCAAGCATTTGCTAATTGTCGTTATTTTTCTAATAAAAGATATCCTTCAAGTGGCATACAATATTTTATGCTAGTCGAAAGTCAAATAACGCGCATAAATCGTCATTTTAATTACGGATCAAAAAGGGGTACTTTAGAGATCGCGTAACAATAAAAATCACATGTTAGTTTACGCCGCACGAAACAAAGTCGCACGACTATATTATTTTGTGAACGTATTCATACTACAACAAATGAAATATAAATGGACCAATGAATACACCTCACTAAATAAATGATACGACTTAACATTCGAGTTATAAAATTTTATATATATTCAAATGCTTTCTAAAAGTCAGTGATATTCAAAATGGATGAGCTATTCTCATCATTTCACTTTGCATGAAATGCCCTACAACCTTTTGATAATACTCAACTGCTACGTCTTGTTCCAATTGCATCCTCAACTCAAATCAATCAATAGTAGTCATCCTCCCACAGTATTATAAAAGAATGATGATTACTTTTAGTGGGTCACAATTATGAGTTGGTATTTTGACGTTATCAGTTGGATAGTTTTAATAACAAATGTGTTGTCTAATTTCCGTAAATTAAATATTAATACAAATAAGATACCATAATATTAATTCATTTGTACTTCAAGTAAAAAATAAATGTTTAAATGATTAAATTTACAACTACAAACTTTGCGTTTGTGTAACATATTTTATTGTGTAACTTTAAAAATCGTTTTTGATAACTAAAAATTTATGTTCGTCTATCTACTAATATACATAAAACAAGGGTTTAATAAATGATCTTCACACCAAAAACTCTTAAAAAATGACACATGTATATTCATAAATCACAGTGAAGAAAGCAAGAAAGATTAGAGAGAGTAGCAATGGAAGAAAAAAAGTCAGATGTGGTTGGTGATGATGAGAAGAGAGAAAGTGAGATTTGGTATTTTTATTTGAGGGTATATTGGTCTATCTTTAATTCACCCCTCAAAGTTTGAACCAATATCTAAATACATTTAACAACCTGTGTATTTTAAACCCCTCACTTTTAGGGCCCTACCCACTTTTAAACCATTCCACTTTAACATACCATGCTTATTCCTGTATTTAAAAATTCAAATATATAGAAAAACCTACCAAGTTTGCCCAACCAAACAGCCTCTTAATGTAAAACAAAACCTCCCATAATCAATACTAATGAAGTCCCTAACCTCCCAAAACCTCCCCAAAATCCTTTCATCCTTGATTTTTTCAGACTAATTCAATCATCAATAAAATCAATATGACTGTATCAAAATTCAATTTATAAGAAAACGAAAACCCGGTCCCAAAAACTCCCCAATATAAGATACGTGAAGACCTCCCCTATTCGGATTCAATGCCCACAAAAACATCCCACGCAAATGATCATCCTGGATAAATTAACTATGTCATCATCAAAAATCCTACATAAAACGGATTAAATAAATGATTTAATCCCTAAGAATATCACAAAACCACAAAAAAAGGAACAAATGGCTTATGAATCTCGGTATCAGATCATCAAACATAAACCTTAGAGCAATCCATGGATCGGCCGACTTACTAGGTAATTTTCGTGTTCATAAATTTCTAATATTTTCAATTACATTAGAGCATAATCCCATCAAAATTTGCGATAAATAGTATATGTTTTTATTAAGTTTATATTATGTTTTTGTTTATCATTATTATCACAAAGTTAACTTTTATCGAGGATTCTATAGTTTTATGATTTGATTCAATATAACGTAATAACATTTGAAATAATGTTTTATTTTTAATGTAGGAATGTTTTAAAAAATATAGGATAATAAAGAAAACTTCAATACTTGAAAAAAAGGCTCATAATTCAAACACATGTACTAAAAACCTCCATCAACTATAGTTATACGCGTACATTTAAATAACTCAATCCTTACCTTTGCATTTCGAACCTCATTAATTGTTCACGGAACCAACAATGTGTTAGCAATCTCCGGATCCCATCAAAGCACACCAAAGAAAGCGCATAGATCGACTTCCCAATACAAACATATCGTCGTTGCAACACAGCATGGAAAAAGTGAAGTATTATAAAAAAAAAAAAAAAAAAAAACAAAAAAACAAAAAATAAAAAAAAAAAAAACAGTAAAAAAAAAAACAAAATACAACAAAACAAAAAAAACTACAACAAATAAAAAAACACATAAAAAAATAAAAAAAAAAAAAAAAAAAAAATAAAAAAAAAAAACAAAAAACAAACTAATACAAAACACATCAAAAAAACAAACGCAAAAAAAAATAAAAAAAAAAAAAAAAAAAAAAAAAAAAAAAAAAAAAAAAAATAAAAAAACAAAAAAAAAAAAAATCTAAAAAAAAACTAAAAAACAAATAAAAAAAAAAAAAAAAAAAAAAAAAAAAAAAAAAAAAGAAAAAAAAAAAAATAAATCCTTTGATATTTGACTAAACTTTGAATAAATACTAAATAATAACAACTACTTCAATTATTTAGCTATATTTCTTAAGATAATATATTGCAACTTCAGAACAATGGCAAGAATGTTGTAAGATAATCAAGCTACTTATGAGAGTGCACATAGTTTTGGTATTGATATAACACCTGATAGAAGAACCCAACGATGTTAAATAAAATGTCAAACCATTTGCCAGAAGCACCATATTGATATTACAAACTAATCAAGCGTTGATGACGAAGTATACAAGTCATCTGGAAGCGATTGCATTTTTAATATTATAACATTTATGCAGTTATTAGAGTGATAGAGTTAAATGATAAAGTGAGTCTCAATATCATATGGTAATCAGTGAAAGAGTCTAACCTGATGTACTCCTAGTAAGGGCTGGCCTAAGTTTTCGAACCGCACTTTCTAAAAATAACTTTTCATTTCCAAATTCACCTGCTATTTATGGAAAGTTTGATACAAACTTCCATATTTCAACCATATCATTCCTTCATAAAGCCACCCATATTCAATAAACGCTTAACCTTTAAAATCAAGTTTTGACGTAGCAATGCATGCAACACGTCTTTCATTTCCATTAGCACCACACGTGAACAAATGGAATACTTAACTCCAGCTCATATGCACATAAAATAAGATAATCATTTACCTTTAAAATGATATCATGCACATATATAAACCACTTAACAACCAAAAAGATCACATAGCACACAAGAATCACACAAACTGAGAAATAAGTTAAAATCTAAAGGTATAAACTAAACCGCTCAAACCACTGTTGTCACAGCTACATCAATTACTCTCTCTAAGTCATAAATTACATCACGTCATAAATTCTCGTTTCATAATTCATTTCACTAGGTAGCGATTTAGGATTATTTTGAAGATTTAGCGCTTGTATATTGTTTAACGAGGCAGCGATTGAAGATTTACAGTTATTTAAAAGATTTAGGGTTATTTTAAAGATCTATGGTTATTTAGGGTTATTTTGAAGATTGTATATTTAGGGTTATCACTTTACTATGTGAATGAGAGATGGTCGGGTAGTGGGCATGTTGTTTTTAATCATACTTTGTGAATGGGAGATGGTCGGGTACTGGGCAGGTTGTTTTTGGGTTTTGGTTTTTTTATTTACACGTACTATTTAACCTATCAAAAAATTGCAAATAGACATGCCGATAACCGAACTAACTATATTTTGTTACCTTGAGAGCAAAAAAGATCTTTATAATAACGTTTTATTATGTTACCTTGAGACAAAAAAAGATCTTTATAACTAATATAAATCTAAAATCATAATAACCAATAAACTGTAAACATAATTATATACCTTGCTTATAACCACGAGCCATCTTAATCGTAAGCTCGCTCAAAAAGTAGTTATTTAAAAGAGCTTCATTATCAATCATGTCATCACCATCACTTAAAAAGAAGGTTGTGGAAAAAACCGCAAAAGAAAGAAAAAAGCTAAAAAGGGATTCGATGGCGACGATAACGTCATCATCTTGAGAAAGGGAACAGAGAGCTAATTCATAGTACTTTATTTTTTGTTAAGATGGGAGTGTGGCTGCGATGTGATGAAGTATTATTTTAGGGTTGCAAGATAAACACTTGGACCGAGTATTATACATACAACATATCTCTTTTTTTTCTAACTTTCTTCAAAAAAAAAAAAAAATTAATTAGGTCGATTTTTAAAGTTATCAAATAAATCAATTTTGTGCCGTTAGTTCGAATTTTTTTATTTGGGTAAAACTCGTTATAAACCAGCAGCATTAGTTGTGAAATAAAAGTCGGTGGACTTCAACTTACCAAAACCACCCTCAAAAACACATTCATCATCCACCATCGCCTTATATATAAATTCAACAAATTCCAACCTCTAAATTCACCACCAAATCAACATTTAGCAGGTAATTATCGAAAATTAACCGTTTTGCGAATTTTTTTAACCGTATATTTTTGGTTAATTTATGGTTAAGTTAGTTAATTGTGTATCTTAATACTCTTTCTGATGAATAATTCATTAATTTGTGGTTTTTGGTTCGATATATCTGTCATTTTGATAATTAGGGTTTCGAGTGATTGTGTTTTAATTTGGTTAATTGTGATGAATAATTGTGTGAATTAGGGTTTTAGTTGAGTGATTTTGATAATTAGGGTTTTGAATTGTGTGATAATTAGTTTGTTAGGGGAAGAAGGTTACGTTGTTGTTTGAATTCGATTCGAGTGAGTTTCGATAGCCGAATAGATGCCTTACATTTATTTGTCTTTATGAAACAGATAGTAGTTGTAACCGAATAGATGCCTTACGTTTGCTCCGCGGTATTTCGACATTTTTATCAAGCGGAGAGTAGTTGTAACCGAATAGATGCCTTATTTTTATTTGTTCTAGTCGTGATATTAGCACTTTTGATTGATTGTATGTGTCATTTTGATAATTAGGGTTTCAGTACTTTCGATTCCACTAGTTTCCCATAGATGCCTTACATTTATTTGTCCATGTTTATATGAAACCGAGTAGTCGTAACAGAATAGATGCCTTAGTTCATTTGTCATAATTTTGCTCACCTAACTGAGTGCCTTAGTTCTAAATTGTGTGGGGTCTCTAGTTCAATTCCTGTTAGGTGTAAACAACCTTTATGTGGCCACGCCAACCTCCTCAAAAGGGAGGGCTTTACCTGGTTTGAGTCTGTGTCACCCCAGTCGGCCAAAAGGTTGGAAACCATGGTTACCCCAATAAAAAATTGTGTATGTTGATACTCTTTTTGTTGTGGTTTCGATAGTTAGGGTTTCGAATTGTGTGATTAGTGTGCGAGTGATTATGGAAGTTTGTGATGGTCACATTGCTGTTAGAATTTGATCCGACTATCCAAGTATTTCGCGATATTGATAGTTTAATGTAAGAGTTAGTTATGTCATTTTCTGCCATTTCTTTGGTTGCTTTACGCGTTGTTATTACCACTAAATTTCATGTTGCAGACGTGACCGATGATTTTCTTTTAAAGTATGATTAGCGTGCGAGTAATATAATCGTGTGTTAGGAAAAAAAAAATGTCACATTCTGTGTTTGAATTCGATTTCAGTGTCTTAATCGCGATATGTCAATATTGGTATACATGTTAAACCAATATTAATTATATGCAAGACCGAGATGATATTGTGTGTTTTCGGGGGACACTAGTTGCAATTACTGTGCGAGTGATTTTGGTACTTTTGTTAGCAAATGAAGGTCACATTGTTGTTTGGATTTGATAAACGTAATCTTTGATAGCGATTTCTTGACCTTATTGTATTTTTTATAATCGTGATATTTTTGTAGTTAAGTGATCAAATTTGTATGCTTATGTTAAAAATGGAAGCTAGTTTTTGTTACACGGGTGAGAAGACATTTGTTGTTTTTTTTTTTTTTTTTGGAAATAGTGAGAGCCTAGTTTAACATGTTATAATATGGCGGAGAAATGTGTAAGGGTTGGGGGAGGGGATCTTTTAGAATTTCTGCCAACTGTTTGCAGACAAGAATGTTTAGTTTGGTTTGTTATTAGCGCTAAATATGTATTTCTTGTGTTGCAGAGTTGGTGATAGGTGATGGATTCTAATGCTGATAATATGTCTGAAGATGGTAGGGGGACTGATGACCGTGATGAAGGTATTTATTTTTGAAATTTAATTATTTAGCTTCAGTTTGAAGGACACAAATTTGAAATGTATATGGAAAGACATCGGGTGATCACGTGTTAGTTGTTTTTTAGAGGTGTGTAATGTGTAAGCTTGTGAAAGGTAGATAAGGTATAATTTGGTGTTATGTAAACTTGAAATACACGTGCATATGGATTGTGTAATCCATATGCAGTATACAAAAGTCATGATCAGAAACAGGAATTGATGTGAGAAATAACATCTATAGCATTGAATGCTTTGTCGTTGCTAACGACTAAAGGGCTGTTTGATTAAGCATATGTTTTGGGCTTAGGCTTATATTTCATTAGCAGCTTATGGCTTATGAATACTAAGCTCATAAGCCCATACATAGTGTTCAGGTTACGTTGTTATAGTTAGAGCTAAAATGACCAAAAAGTACATGAACATACCAAGTTGTAATTGTTATATGAGATCGCTACAACGCCCCTCTCAAGTAAACTACCCCCCTCATTTGCCTAAGGTCCCCTCATTTGCCTAAGGTCGTAAGCTTAACCAGACACTTTGTGTGCCCACAAAACCCCCACAAACACCCACCCACACAAACACCCCCCTGAAAGTTCAAAGCGTTTATTAAGGCTGTTCAAAGTGTTTATCAAGGCTTAAAGATGATCTACATTGTGAACTGTCCATGCAGAATATCCCATATCATTACATTTTGTTTCATATGTGGTTATCATGTAGGAAATCACATTGACATGCAGAATAGCTTAGCAGATTTAACTGGTTAAATTGAATAACTATGCTCTATAGAAAATGTATAAGGTACTGTTTTGTAGGAATAAATGCTACATGACTTTAGCTGTACTATTTTTCATATGCTAGGATTCTAAAGTTTTTTAATGGCAGATGACGATGATGAATACGAAGAGGGTCGTGATGGCAGCCGTCTTTTAGAATTTATGTTTGGGAATATTGATGGTTCTGGTGATCTTGATATTGATTACCTTGACGAGGTATTTATTCTATCTTGATATCTGTTCATATCTTCTGTTAGACTTAGATTCTGTTAGATTTAGATTTTTTGTTTATTGGTCGTCGAGTCAGTGCGTTGTTGTAGCTTGCTTGATTTGTTATGGTTGTGTCATGTAATTTTAGCATCTTGCTAGCTTATCTTTATAATATATATTGCCTTTCTAAAAAAAAAATCTGGTTATGCTGCTGAACAAGATGATGTTGTATCTTTTTCATACTCAAAGCTTCACACAGACTATTTTTACTTAACTTATGATCTACGACTTTGAATTTATAAGATTACGATTATGCAACATCATTGCAGATTATGACCTGAAGGCTGAAGATGCGGTCGATTATGAAGATATTGATGAACAGTATGAGGGACCAGAAGTCCAAGCCTTAACCGAGGAGGATTATCTCTTACCGAAATCTGATTATGTTTCTACTACAGTACCCCCAGTTGCGTCATCGTCATTGTTTGATGATGATAATTACGATGAAGACGAGGAGGAAGAAGAACCGCAGAAAGAACCTGAGCCAATGGATACCAATAACCAACTACAGACCGCGTCTCTATCAGGTTCAAGGATTTGCATAATCATGCTTACTTTTGTCTGTTCAGCTTTATTTAAGTTAAAGTGTCACGAACATGCTATGTATTAATGGAAGTTTCTTGAATTTTTTTTGTTACTAGTATAACTTGGTTATTTCTCGTTTTTAGGTGAGGTAGTAAATGACCCGCCCAGTGGTTTCTCAAGGGAAATGCTCTCCAGAAGATGGTGGTGGTGCCCTTGAAATAGAAAACTCGGAACCTGATGTAATGGAAATTGAGAAGGTTAATACATTACACATCTAATTTGTGTATGCATATTTCATTTTATAAAACTATTTTGACTCTGAAAATCGTGTCCTTTTTCTTTCCCAAAGCTTCGTTTTCCTTGTTTATGCACTTTCGGCACATTGTTTATTGGTTTGAAGATTATCGTCATTTTTTAAGCATTGCTTTTACTTCTGTTTTCAGGGGACCCATACTTTTGAAGAGCCATTTGTGCCTAAAAGTTCGACACGGCTTCCTGTTCTCTGCGTAGAAGATGGAAAAGTGATCCTACGATTTTCAGAAATTTTTGCTATTCAAGAGCCTTTAAAGAAAGCTGCAAAGAGGGAACAGCGGTTTTCTTTTCCAAAAGGTATCAAGTTCAGGTGTTAAATTTTTGAAGAAGCAACTTGATTATCATTGGTAAATGTATGTGTATAGAACGCACACATGTTTAAATTTTGTTATGTACCTTGCTGAATTTGTTTTTACAGTGTTGATGGATCAAGTTTATTTTTGTACATGGTGTCCGTAGATAAATCGCTTTCTGTTTGTGCACTAGATTTAAAATTAGAGGTGACAATTTTGATCTATATACTTGTAAATGGCACGATTAGGGCTTTATCTCTAATGGGTCAAATGTAGATAGTCGCCCAGGATGTACCCCTATTGCAATCATAAATAATATGATGTTTGCAGTCATATTTGACTCGCTAGTTATTAACAAAAAAGATCAATTTTTTTAACACAAGATGTTTCGACTCTTACCAAAACTACTGTTAGACGTGAACCTCTTACTAAATCAGTAAACCCACACATACCGTCTAATTTATCAAACTTCTCTTCTTAAGTGAACTTTGTGCCTTTTGTAACCTGTTGCTCTATGAACATTTGTGTATATAATACAGAAAAATACAAGGTCATGGATGTCTCTGATATCATAGAGGATAATGAAGAGGCATTTTTGAAGGGCTCCACAGAAGGTTTTCCTTATATGAGACATGGACCTGCTTTTTCAACATGAGGTATTAACATTACATGAGGATAAAGCGGAGTTTCCAAAATCTGCGGTTGTTGATGAAGATGAGTTGGTGGCTTCAGAGGTTGATGATCCAAGTAAAGACTATTGTGACGATGTCATGCGGTTCACTAAAAGCACATCATTAGATTCTTCTTTAGACGATGATTATTTCCCTCTTGATCAACAAGACTGGGAAAATATAATTATTTATGATAATTCTCCTGATGTGGGAGTCTCGGAACCCAAACTGGATGAGGAAAATCATGGTTTCCTTTCTCGTAGACTACATGCTTCTGTAGAACCATTTGGCTCAAACAAATCTCCAGAGTCATACAGTTCTTGTGAAGAAACCATTTATCATCCCCAATTGTTGTTGAGGTTAGAATAATACAGTTGAAAGTGATACCATTAAGCGGTTTAACAAGCTTACCTTAAGAAATAAAGATTTGCTGGATGGGACGTGGATGGATAGAATAGTTTGGGACCCACAACAATCTGTTTCAAAGCCAAAATTACTCCTCGATGATGAACAGATGCTCTTTGAAGTTTTTGATAACAAGGATGGCGAGCATCTCCAACTTCATGCTGGAGCCATGATCACAACTCGTTCTGCGGATTCTGCTGGTGGTGATTTATTGGAGCCACATGGTTATGGTGGTCAATCTGGGGGAAGTTTAATATATCTAATGATAAATTCTATTCGAATAGGAAATCCTAGCAGCAGCAGTTGAAATCGCATTCTAAGAAACGTGCAGGACATGGCGTCAAAGTCTTGCATTCAATACCCGCACTTAAGCTACAGACAATGAAAGTCAAACTTAGCAAGTAAGAACAAACCTTTAGTTTAAAATGATCACTTGATTTAATTGGATTTGTAGGACCATATAATTTCTGAATTTGTTTCGTTATTTGTGTTCTTATCTGAATAGAGACGTTAGTGTCGTGTGGTATGTGAAATGTATATCTTTAAGCTGACAAAAAATGGGCTGGTCAGGCGTGTTGGGTAATGAGTCAATGGGTTCGGGTAAGAACACATGGTGGCCAACTTTTGACCAGTTAAAGATAAACCATAACCTGATTTGGTACATTCATAAGTAAATTGGCTGAAATACATATCAGCTATAATGTGTTTTATAATTTCTATTTACGGTTGGACTGAAGATTGTCGACTAATGATTGTGTATTGTACTTGCAGTAAAGATCTATTATATTTTCATCGGCCAAAAGCTTTATGGCATCCCCATGAAAATGTAGCGGCACTTAAGGAACAAGGGACACTGCTTACAAGAGGATCAATGAAAGTTATTATAAAAAGCTTGGGAGGGAAATGCAGCAAGCTTCATGTAAATGCGGAGGAGACAGTTTTATCTGTCAAAGGAAAAGCGACTAAGAAGCTTGGTTGGTCTTTTTCTTTTTAACTTGTTTTCACCCGTTCTTCTATAATAATTATAAAAAATATTAAAACTGTTTCTTTTTTATTTTCTTGGTAGATTTTAAACCATCCGAGCCTGTCAAAATAATATACTCCGGAAAAGAGCTCCAAGATGAAAAATCTCTTGCAGAGCAAGATGTTAGACCAAATTCTTTACTGCATCTTGTTCGTACAAGAATACATTTGTTGCCGAGGGCACAAAAGCTTCCTGGTGAGAACAAGTCATTGAGGCCTCCTGGGGCTTTTAAGAAGAAATCAGATCTTTCAGCCAGAGACGGCCATGTATTTCTTATGGAGTAAGTACTCCATAATGACTGTTTAATACAACGACACATAAAGTTCTATACTTAAGGCATCATACATTTCAGGTATTGTGAGGAAAGGCCTTTACTTCTTGGAAATCCTGGGATGGGTGCTTGTTTGTGCACTTATTACCAAAAAGTCAGTCCTGGTGATCAATCTGGACCCACTTGCGTAGTGGACCTAACAATTTGGGGAATGTCCTTACCCTTGATCCAGCTGATAAATCCCCTTTCTTAGGTGATATAAAGCCTGGTTCAACTCAATCATGTCTTGAAACAAATAAGTATAGAGCTCCAGTTTATCCACATAAGGTCTCATCGACCGACTATTTACTAATCCGCTCTGCTAAGGGAAAGCTCTCCTTAAGACGGATCGACCGTATATATGCTGTTGGACAACAGGTATTATCTTTTTATGTTTTTAGAGTGTGTTCATTATTTGTTAACATTAGATATTCTATGTAAATTGCTAAATACATTTTAACCAAATTTTGTGTAGGAGCCTCACATGGAGGTAATGACCCCTGCGTCAAAAGGGCTTCAGAATTTTAGTATGAATAGGCTTCTGGTGTTTATGTATCGTGAGTTCCGTGCTTGTCAAAAGAAAGGCTTGGCACCTGCCATCGGTGCCAATGAGCTATCAGCACTGTTTGCAAATGTAGCTGAAATTCCTCTAAGGAAGAGGTTAAAGATGTTTTGTGATTTTCAAGTCAGTGGGGATGCATAACTTAATGGTTGTAATATCGACTTTGAGTAATTGAAAGTTATGTATTCTTGCAACCACTAATCTGTAATTGTTTACCATTGATGTTGGTGCATGTGCATGGAACTACCAGAGGTGTTCTTGGGTTATGAAGCGAAATTTCCGTATTCCATTGGAAGAGGAGCTTAGAAGTCTTGTTACACCCGAACATGTATGTTTTACTTCTCTTTATTCTCCTTCAATAGATGGAGGTTTGGTTGCTTGGTCGTATGGTTAATGAAAGGTTTTTTAGTCGTATGGATAGTGAAAGGTTTTTTAAATCGAATACCAACCTACTTCTTTCTTTGTCCCTTTTTTATCATTGTACTCTTTTTTGTAGAGTCTTTAAAAGATGGTGGCTTTGCGGCCCATTTTGGATCATATTGTAAGCAAAGTTCCATAGAAAGTTGACTCTTAGAAAAATGATAGTCTTACGTACAAAATTGTATTAAAATAGGAAGATTATGGGCCACAAACAGGACAAATGGAAAAGTATGTTTATGTTTTATTAAATAAAATCAATATTCAAATGTGTAATTCGTGACTTAAGCCTTGGTGAGCATAGCTTAGGAGTGTACCAGTTCACCCAAAGGGCTATGTTTAAGAAGTTTAACAGTCAAGACATGCATCATTGATTATACATTGCCGATAACCACCTCAAGGTGGTTGATGATAACCACCCAAAATAGTTAAATTACATCATTCATGTGCATGCCTTTTTTTAGGGCCATGCGTTGCAACCTAGAAAGAACTCGAAAGGCAGGACTTTATTCCATGTCAAGATAATTAATATTTATTTTGATAGCCGACTTTTTGAAAATACATTGGATTCATTCACTCCACGTCTGAATTATGTTTTTTTTGGTTGTTTTTCTTTTTGCTAGGTGTGCGCGTTTGAAAGCATGCTAGCTGGTATGTATAGGCTGAAATGTCTGGGAATCAGCATGACTCACTCAACTGGTCTTTCTGCTGCAATGAATCAGCCGCCTGATGAAGCCATTGCTTTAGCTGCTGCATCCCACATTGAGAGAGAATTACAAATAACTCCCTGGAACTTAAGCAGCAACTTTGTTGCATGTACAAATCAGGTAAATTTCATTTTTGCTTATTAAATCAGCAGTAGAATAAAATAATTGTTCACAAACAAACACTTAATGCAGGTAATACTCAATAGTATACTTTTTTTTTGAGCGGCTAAATTTTCATTGATAGAACTAGCAAGAAGCTAGAAAAAACAATAGAAAAAAGGAAAACCATACAAAAACACCAAGCCTAAAAATAGAGCACCTAAAATACATCTTCTAACGAAAGAGACTCACCAAGACTTACCTAGATACGAAAATAAAAGACACCTCTTATATGCCTCTGCTTTCACCTTATATCCAAATAGCAATCCAAATTGAAATTAAAATTGCTAGAATATTTCGAGACCACCAATATATAAATACCTAAAATCCAACCCGACATGTGCACGAGAAGGTTTACTCAATAGTATACTGATTTATCTTAGTGCATTTAAGATACCAATTAACTTGAAAACTTTGTAAGATTGGTTGATAGGTATAATATGGGAAATTAGTAAATTATAACTGTCCGTTTTAGAAAGTTAGCAGTTACATTGGGGCAAACTAACAGAGTGATGATGGGGCACTACTTTGTATTTGGTATCTTGATTTATAAATTTAGTTGGATAAAGCCTTGTATTTTTACATGATGTTCAGAATAGAGAAAATCTTGAGCAGTTGGGGATTACAGGATTTGGTGATACGTCTGGTCGAGGGTTGGGATTTAGTTATGTTCGCACTGCTCCCAAGGCACCAGTGTCTAATGCGGTAGCAAAGAAAAAAGTGCCAATAAATCGAGGCAGCCTTACAGTGACAGGAACAGATGCTGATCTCCATAGATTAAGCATGAAAGCTGCACGCGAGGTTTTTACTTAATTTTAGAGCTAATAGCTCATTATTTAAAATAATTATGTGATGTTGAATGTTTAATATAAGATATCCAATGTTCTATAGTTTGCCGGAGGTCTTTATGGAAGCAGTCTCTCTACCCTCGGGTTGGGCAATGACTGTACATCCTACCTCCCCCATACAGTGAAATGCCAAATGCTCTTAAGTATATAATCTATTACAAAAATGTTAAATGTTGCGTATTCTTTCAACAGGTTCTTATGAAATTCAATGTTCCAGAGGACCAGATAGCGGAACTTACTAGATGGCATCGGATTGCAATGATCCGAAAGCTTTCTAGTGAACAGGCTGCATCTGGAGTACAGGTTGATTCATCAACCATCAGCAAGTATGCTCGTGGCCAGAGAATGTCATTTTTGCAGCTTCAACAACAAACCAGAGAAAAGTGCCAGGAAATATGGGACCGACAAGTCCAAAATCTTTCTGCCATTGACGGTGAAGAAAACGAAAGTGATGTTGAAGCAAATAGTGACCTGGATTCATTTGCAGGGGATCTTGAGAATCTATTAGACGCAGAAGAAGGCGATGACGAAGAAGAGGGAAATTATGAGTCAAATCATGATAATCTAGTGGGTGTTAAGGGGCTTAAAATGAGACGATTGCCTTCCCAAGCTCAGGCAGAAGTGGAAATTGAAGATGAAGCTGCTGAAGCGGCAGAGTTATGCAGAATGCTCCTTGACGGTAAATATTCCATCTTTTTAGGTTTTCTATTGGGCAACGTGTCAAAATGGATTGCTGTTTAAATTGGTTGCTTTTAGTAGGGGCCGGAGTATGCTGAATCAGGTTGAAATGCCATTTTTAGTTTAAGAAAATACATATACAGGTGAGCTATATGCGTTAAAATAGACTTTGGGTGAGTTTCAACCTGTTTGGCTTTATGTCTTTTAGCTAAGTCTTTTGTTTGCCACCTCTATACTATGCAGCCGTTAAATCATAATTTCAAAAACAAGGAGAAGTTGAAAGCAATCAACACAGGTGTGAAACCTATGTCTTCTATCACCCAACCCGATGGATCATTCTCTATAAACGAGAATGCAGTGAGATCGACAAAAGATGTATGTATCTGTATCTGTCTTTAGTTATGCATATAATTTGTATCGATATCTATGTGGAGTGAAATAATCCATATCTAACAGTGGATGAGCAGACACCGAACCGAAAACCAAAATAATTGTATTACCCATCTACCGTATAAACGATCTAAAGCAAAAATGGACGATTGGTTTTTTAAGAAATAAAAGTCGGCTGTTTTCAGTTCGCATTTGGTTTTCGCTGAATAACCAAACTGAACCGAACCATCTCGTTTAACTATAAATTCTTTATTAAGGGGGTGTTTGGGATTGCTTATTGAAAATAGATTATTCGTTTTGAAAACGCATAATCAGATACAAAACGTGGTTATGATATATGGTGTTTGGATTTGATTATGTTGTATGATAACGCGATAATCAGATAATTAGTTTTTTGAATGTTTAGCAAATCAGATTATTTGATAACTTAACATGTAAATTTACTAGACATTACCATATATTATAAATAAATTGAACATATAAAAGTTTATCAAAAAAAGATATGTATTTTACTTTTGCATTTATCTTATTAATTTTAACTATTCTTTTATTTTTGTTAAAGATAAGTATACAAAACTATTTTGATAAATCTACCAAAACATTTGCTGTGTTAAAATACTCGAGATTATCAATCTCAATACTTTTTGACTTTTCTTCCATGTCCAACGATTTCTCTCGTAAGCTCCATAGCCTAAGGACCTACTTTCTACAACAAAATTACAAAACACAATTGTTTTCAAGGGAATTATAAAGCTTTTGAAATGGTGTGTGAGGAAGAATAATCTGTGGCAGTGGAAAAGTAAATGAATGAAAAAATAAATGAATGAGGTGCGTGAGGAAGAAGGATATATATAATGGTAAATTAGTAATTTGGTTGAATGATATACAAGTGCGTTTGCAAAAAGTATGTAGGGACTAGCAGTTTCAAAACTCCATTTTCAATCATGTGAAACGCAAATAATCACTTTTCCAACTCTATTTACCAAACACTCAAAACTACTTATTTGCGTTTTTAAAACGCAATAATCAGATAATCTCTTTCATATCGCAATCCCAAAAGTCCCCCTAAGTAAACCCACTAATAACATATACTTTAGTATAATAAATTAATAAGGTAATATAAGATAATACATAATGGTTTATTAGATAATTTAAGATACAAAATAATCAGGTAAAATAATTAGTGTTCTTGGTCGAGTAATTGCGCCTGAATGCTTTTAAAATGGAAAACCCATAATATAAAACTACAATATAACTTATCTTGAAATTCGTTGGCTTACCTATTACATGACTATCTTTATATGATTTTTTCTTTAAATATGATATCGATTTTTATTTGAAGTTTTTTAGTGTAATTATCAAGGAAATAATTTGGTTAACTGGAAAAACCAAAACCGATACCGCACCATGCTCACCCCTATATGACACTGCTATAAACTTTAATTCCATCATTTTCTTATTAGGCTATGTAGATTTCGGTTTGGTTTCAGCTGCTTCTTTTGTAAAAACCGAAAATTGGTCTCCATGAAATTTGATTAATGTAACAATGTGGTGGCAGGATGAATTGTTTCCTAACAGAAAGAACTCTGGAAAGATGAAACACAAAAAGAAAGATGATCTAGAGCAAGGCTTACTGAATAAGAAACTTAAAATTTTGAATGACGGGATGAATATTGTGAAGGTTAGCGAGTTGTTTCTCTCTATTTATATCAGAGACAAAATAGCACTTTTAGTGAAAATTTCAGTTTGTGTAGTTACTTTCTTTTTTCTTTACCTGATATTCTTCTGTGTGGCTGCAGGTTGGAAATACTAAGAAAAATGCAAGAGATAGTTTTACGTGTGGAGCTTGTGGACAGTACGGTCACATGAAGACTAACAAGTACTGTCCCAAGTATAGAGAAAATTCCAACATCCCAATTGAAATTAAAGATCTCGAAAAGATGCCTAGCAAATCTATTCCTTTGGATTCCGTCACGAAACCACAACAGAAGAACAAAGAAGCTCATACCGAAAAGTGGGACAAAACTCGCTGTAGTAGAAGCACCTCCTGAGGAGGAAAGAAGCTCATTAAAAGCTAAAGTTTTGAAAGTAAGATGTGGCCCATCAAGTAGTGTAATCCCCGAAAAGGCTACTCCAAGCACCTCGCTGGTTTCCGACAGACCAGCAACTTCAGATACCGAAACAGTTAATAGATCTTCAGTTAAAGTGAATAAAATCATATTCTCCAACAAGTCCAGAACCGAAGATATACAAGTGGAATCTCACAAACCCGCGTCTCTTGTGATACTACCACCCGTTGAGAGCAATATCATTAGAAATCCACCTAGGAAAACAATTGTTATTAAAAGACCTAAGGAAATCATTGATCTTAGTCAAGAAGTAAGCCCAGTAACCGAACCTCGGAAGACTAAAAGAATGACCGAATTATCTGGGTTTCAAAATCATAGAGATCATGGAAGTGGAGATTTTTGGGCTAATAGTGCTCAGAACAATAATCAGTTTTGGGAAGAAGACGATGAAGAACAAACACCGGTTCGGTCATATTATGAAGAAGAGCGAGTAAGAAGAGAAGAACAAGAGAAAGTTGCTGAGCTTAGACAGTATGAAGAGACTATTAAGCGAGAAAGGTTGGAAGAAATGCGACAACGAGAGAAAAAGAAGAAGAAAAAGAATATGATGTTTGAGGCAAGAAATGATTATTACGAGGATGTTCGTCCGAGAAGAGATGATAGGCAGATCCCTGAAAGAAACCGGTCTGCTAAGAGGAAACCTGTTTCAGAATTGGGCGGGAGGTTTAGTGTTGACTACACTCCAACTGTTAAGCGCCGCAGAGGAGGAGGAGGAAAGGTAATTCATTCATATATAATTTTTTCTTTTCTACTTGAAAATTCTTCTGTTGAAAACTAATCCTGCTTTCCCGTGAATACTGTTTGATAAAAATGATTTATATACATGTTGTAAGATGCGTGGTTTGGGTGACAGTCTTTTGGCTGAAGCGGGTCGGGTTGGGTTGTCTCAGAAAAATATGTCTTAAAACTGGTCAATGAGGGTTGGGTAACGGGCAAAGTGGTTGCTGATAAAACAGTCAAATAAAGTACAGTAACTCCCAATACCGTCTTCCACGGGTTATGGGTCCCAATACCGTCTTCCACGTTGTATGGGGGAGGTTGAGATGTAGACAGCCCTATCCCTACCAAAGGTAGAGAGGCTGCTTCCGGTTCTACCAAAAGTAGAAAAGGACCTCCGGCCTCTTTTCTAACCCATTTTGCGTATTTGACTTTTCAAAAATATAAAACATAATCCCATTAGTAAGTAATTTGCCCAAAAATATTGCTTCTACTGAAGCTAATTGTTTTGGTGACTAACAGGTTGGTTTGGCAAATATTTTTGAGAAAATTATCGACATAATGAAGGCACATCAGGTCTCGTTTCTTTTTCAAAAACCCGTAACCAAGAAAGAAGCTCCAGACTACTTGCGGTTCGTAGACCGACCAATGGACCTTGCAACAATAAAGGAAAAAGCGAGAAAACTGGAATACAAAAACCGAAAGGATTTCAGGCATGATATGTGCCAGATTACAATTAACGCTCATATATACAACGATGGAAGAAACCCTGGCATCCCTCCTCTTGCTGACCAGCTGTTGGAGATGTGTGATGGTTTGTTGTACGATTTTGAAGACGAGTTGAACGAAGCTGAAAACAATATAGAAGATTAGAAGCTGATTATTAAAACATGTATGTAGAAGTGTAAATTTACCCTGTATTTAACCCAAGGGTAAAAGCGTAACTTGTCCCTACTTGGTGGTGATGGTGAATGAGGGGTATCGTTTTTCTATTTAGCGAGTTGTATATATATGTAGAGTATAAAAAGTAGTTTATACGTATATGTTTGTACGACATTTTGCTTTGTAATTGGTGCATTATGGTGGTGGTGAAGGAAATGGCAGAAAAAAAATTAGATTATAAACCAATGGTAATTTTTTTTCCAAACAGTAATTTGGTTTTACTTTTTACCATTGCATGAAAAATAATTTTATCTTTTATACCTTTCACCTTTTTCTTTATCAGGTCACATATCAAAAGAATACACTAGTGTAAATTGAATGGTTCCTTTAAAGGCTACGTCTAAAAATTACGAGCACGCAAATGTAGTTGCGTATAAAGCTAGCTGCGTGGGGTTCTGCTTAGGGCATGTTTGGTAGAGGGAAATGTGCTCAAAGAATTGGAAATGGTATGATGAGGTTTAAGAATTTATTTAGGTAAATTGAAAAGTGATGGTAATGTTTGGTAGAGGAAATGGGCTCAAAGTGAAACGCCCATTTTTTTTTTTTTAAACATGAGCTTCTGAAAACTCTATTCCTTTAATAATATATCACATATCTGAAATGTGTATACTTTAATAAAATAAGCAGAAGCATAACTTTTGCATGACATGAGGCTTATTCCAAACACCCCTTAAAAATTGTAGCTATGAAAAATTACATTACTTATTATAAAAACCTGTTGCTGATAAGTACTTGCTTTAGGGGCATTCTAAACTGATAACAAATGATGGAAATGAGAAGCTCGTTACCTAACCCATGAGCTATACGATTTTAACCCATTACGCCCCATCTAGTACATAACATGGTCTCATTTTACAAACCTGCAAAACATGAAACTGAAAATGGTAAGTCATTGCGACTTAGTGAGATAACAGAAACTGTTCTGAATCATAAACTGAAATATGAGCTGAACATCGTCATGATGTTTTCTACATAAGTCCTGTGTCCATTCTGAGAGACTTTAGTACATGGTTGCAAGCATATATTTAAATTCTAACTGGTTCTAACTTATTAATGGATGTGAATTCCTCTAAGGCTATTTCTGAACTGGCTACTAAGTAATAAAGCTATCTATAAACCGATTTCTAACTAATAATAATCCAGTAATCATTAACTGTATGAAAGCTACATATAGTACTTTTTGTAAAGCTGAATTCTAATACTAGCAGTTAGACTGATATTAAAGCTATGTCTTAAACTGCATGCATAAAGCATGATACTAAATAAGTACATATCGTGCTATTTCGACTACCTGAACATATTACTTTAAGTACATAAGCATGATATTGATTGGGTGCATGAGCTATATAAAGCACAATAC
Source organism: Tanacetum coccineum (assembly GCA_026074375.1). Classification (NCBI taxonomy): domain Eukaryota; kingdom Viridiplantae; phylum Streptophyta; class Magnoliopsida; order Asterales; family Asteraceae; genus Tanacetum; species Tanacetum coccineum. Next base: position 72,392 of record BQNB010006513.1, on the reverse strand, counting down.
TAACTGGTGCATAAGACAATATACAGGCTGAGTACATATAAAACACTGGCTGAGTGCATAAGCACAATACTGAGTGCGTAAAGCACAATACTAAGCGCGTAAAGCACATACTGGCTGAGTGCGTAAAGCACATACTGGCTGAGTGCGTAAAGCACGTACTGACTGAGTGCATAAATGACTGAGTGCGCCTGACTGAATGATAAAACACTGGCTGAGTGCATAAGCACAATACTGAGCGCGTAAAGCACAATACTGAGCGCGTAAAGCACATACTGGCTGAGTGCGTAAAGCACGTACTGGCTGAGTGCATAAATGACTGAGCGCGCCTGACTGAATGCATAAAGCATTTATCCTCATTCGGGACTGATTAATGTGCTTAAAGCACTATTATTCCACACATGATTGACCGAGACTAAGTTTATTAATAAACTGTTCCGAGTCCGGGATTGTTCACACGCAATATTCATACATAAATTAAGGCTGAGCTGAATATGACCCAACGGGTCGCCATAAAACAAAATATTACCTAATGGTCAACATGCACTGAATATGAACCAACGGTTCGTCACGATACTAAATATGACACAACAGGTCGTCATAATACTAAATAAGACCCAACGGTCAAACATAATACTAAATACGACACAATGGGTCAACATATACTGAATATGATCACGAAAGTCAACATGATACTGAATTTGACCACACAGGTCAACATATACTAAATATGACCACACAGGTTAACATGATGCTAAATATGACCACGAAAGTCAACATGATACTAAATATGACCACATGGGTCAACATATACTAAATATGACCACATAGGTCAACATATACATAATATGACCACACGGGTCAACATATACTAAGTATGATCACACGGGTTAACATGATGCTAAATATGACCACGAAAGTCAACATGATACTAAATATGACCACATGGGTTAACATATACTAAGTATGATCACACGGGTTAACATGATGCTAAATATGACCACGAAAGTCAGAATAATATTAAATATAACCACATGGGCCAACATATACATAATATGACCACACGGGTAAACATGATGCTAAATATGACCACGAAAATCAAAATAATATTAAATATGACCACATGGGCCAACATATACATAATATGACCACACGGGTCAACATGATGCTAAATATGACCACGAAAGTCAACATAATATTAAATATGACCACATGGGTCAACATATACAGAATATGACCACACTGGTCAACATGATACTAGACTTGCATATTTGACCACTAAGGTCACGTGAATACTTGACTTGCATATTTCTTGGGGTATGACAAGGCATATATATTAAACACGTTTAATCGACTGAACATGTAAACTGATCCCCTAAACACAAAAACATATCGTTCTATGGTCATTAGACTTGCTATAACATCCATACATATAATTTACATCCTTTTTGCTAACTTTTGTGAAAATGCAAAATCTGCGTTTTCGGTAGAGTCTGCTGTAAATTGCAGATTTGACCCACTTAAAATTGTATTCATAGATTGAAACCAATTGCATTGGAAAGTAGACTCAAAGAGCTAAAATTTGGTTCTGACCTCATGTCAATCCGATAAACGGTTTATTCTCTACGACCCTCCAAAGTTGGCATTAAATTCTGCACAGTCCCAAATTGAAACATCACCGAAACGACCCAAAAATCATCCTAAGCTATCCCAACCTTTACCAAACTTATATCTCATCTTGTTTAACATGTCTAAATGATTATTCTTTAGGCCTTAAGCCAATTCGCTTATTTAGATGCTAATTTGAGCTCTAGCCAAACACCCTTTTATGAATCATCAATATTCACAACTTCTAATAAATTCATGATCAATTGCCAATCTTTTAATCATGAATTAACCACTTGATTCTTAACTTATTTCTGATATAACCCATGTTTTAACTTAATTCAAGGTTAGGGTTCTAAAGAACCACAATTAAATACAAATCCCCAATTTAGCCATTAACCATGAATTTTGATAAGAATTAATACATACCTTGATTGAGGAATGGATTTCTAACATCATAAAGCTTGAAAGACTTGTCCATAATCAACTACACATGTTCTTGGTGATCCTTCAAACTCCCTGGAATAATTCTAGAGACTAGATAGGACGAGAATGAAGTTTCCCTCCTAAAACCTCTAAGAAGGCCACGTATGAGAACACACATATACACGTGTGATTGTTGTAGCAATTTACTGGACATTAAGTTATCTAAGACCAAGGGCACAATAGAAATTTTATGCCATAAAAGATATCTTTGCACCGTTAGTCCCTGTCATCAAGTCTTTTGCACCGTTAGTCTTTTTTGTTAACTATTTTTCACAAATAGTCTTTATTTCTAATAAAACTTAACGAAAAGACTTTTCTTATATTCTAATGACAATATATAAGTATATAATTGAAACTTATAAAAGTTGGGGTGTTACACAAAGAATTGGAAATGGTATGATGAGGTTTAAGAATTTATTTAGGTGATTTGAAAAGTGATGGTATCGTTTTGCAAGAAAAAAAGAAAGAATAGAAAGATCCAGAGTTTTGTAATACTTATTACCATAGGTATGAAAATCAGGGCCGGAGTTAGTGAGGGGCTGGAGGGTGCTCGGCCACCCCCAACTGTGGCTGACATACCCTATGAAAAGGTTGTTCCCAGAAAAAATTAGGACTTGCTATAGGATTAGATCGGAAAGCACTTTACATCTAAGTGAGTAGAAAGAAATATAAGAAGCAATTTAATAAAATGAGTTGAAAAGAAAGAAGCTGAGATTGTTATTCAATGGAGTTTCAGGTCTTTTGTTCCCCCAAGGAAGATGACCAGCAAAACCAAACAAAATTTGTCCTTATTTTATTATGGTGTTGTACTTTATTAGAAAGTTTTACTTTGACCCCTTCAGTTACAATTTATCAACTTTGCTTATGCTTAAAGTATTATAAGTAGGATTTTTCTATCTTGTGACACAGGGGCACATGATAAGAATGCAAAAGGTACATAAAAAGTACACAACGCTCATAGAAAAAGACACATGGATCCATAAAAATGTATTTTTTATGGGTCCCTATGTCCATAATACTTATAAACCATACTTATAAGTATAGCTAGACATCTTTCGCAAAAATTAAAAACACACTAGTCTGTATTATAATTGATCCATCTTCGCTACCATATACACTAACCTTCATTCATTTTCTCAACTAATCATCTAACTGTATGTTATTACCGAAAAATATCATTGAACCCGTATGTTAAACGATTCAAACTTTAATCATGTAACTGTATGTTATTATAAAACAAGAAATTGTATGTTACTATCGAAAAATTTTCGGCCCCCTTTAATACAAAATTTTGACTCCGTCTCTGAAAATGATTACACAAACTAACCATATAAATTCTAACTCATGAGTCAAAGAGCACATGGTACTTGTTAGGGGTGTTTAAATAATATGAGAAACAAAAGAAACGAGCCGAACCGTTCAATCCGAAACCGAAAGAAACTGAAACCGAAAAAAACCGAAATTGAAAAAACCTGCTTATCACAGTTCGGTTTTAGTTTTTATTTTTAGATATCCTCAGTTAACCGGACCGAACCGTGCATAATATACATGAAGGTTTTTAACTAAATATTCAAATAATTATACAAGTTATAATTATACTAGTGCACTACTTTTATTGTATAATGACTTTTTTTTGTAATATAAACATTTCTAAACATCTATGTGTGAAAATTGAGTGCAATTAATCAATTATTTTAACGAAACAACTTTTATATGAATTTTATCTATTCTATGTCATTTAATTATACTAAATTGACATTTTACGATCTCAACCATGTTATTATTTATACGGTTAACCTAGATTAAGGTCTAAAATGGTTAACCGTCACCCGAACCGCGGGTAACCGCCCACTTCGGGTACCCGCTTGTCCGGTTACCCGCTTTGTACGGTTCAGTTTCAGATAGTAAAATTAATTACTCGCCCCACGATGGATAGTTTAAATCTTCCAACTAACCGAACCGAACCGACCCGTGAACACCCCTAGTACTTGTAAGAAAACTTTTACTGTTCCCAAGGTGCAAACAAGCCCAATAAACAAAGCCCAATAAACAAGTTCGAAACATATAATGAGCCGAGCTTGAGTTTTTAATTGTTCGAACTCGAGCTTTTATTGAGCTTTTCGAGCTTTCTAGAACATATATATTTTTAGCATACATATTTATATAAACAACTTAAAATTAACGTGAATATTCGTATAAAAATTAAATATTTGTAGGTGGACCATTTAAACCCTAATTCTCCCAAATGTTTTGCATAAGTTCTTTTCACTCGAGTCATCGCATATTTTCTTAAATTTATTGATGAGTTTGACTATCAAATATAATGTTTATATATGAATTCAAGCTTTTCGAGCAGAGCTTGAGCCTTACACGAGTCGAGCTCAAGCCTGTATTATTAAAGCTCGTCAAGCTATCAAGCCAAGCTCAAGCCCTGTCAAGCTCGAGCTCAGCTTAACTCGATTACACCCCTATAAATCCATACTTGATTTGGTGAACATTCAGTTTTATTGTCAACCATGTGAAGATTTTATGGTTATCGTTAGTGATTTTCACGGGCTTTTGAGAAACTAAGTGAAAGTGTAACTATTTAGATCAAAATACAATGTGAGGTGCTCTTAGGTTTTCGTCTATCTACGTGGATGGCTGTAGTAATATGGACAGAAAAACGAGAGAGGACTAAATATATAAGGTCTAGTAATGAAGTTAAAAACAATAAACGTTAGTGACTAAATTCATAAATTCATAGATAATCATATTCAATTTCTAAAACATTACAAGTAAATATCCATAGTTACCTTACACCCTATTTAAGACTTGTGTAAACTATTATCAAAGTAAAGTAAATGCTTGTCCTTTGTTATAATTCCCTTTGTGCCGATAAATGAGTAAGTTTAATGAGTGAGTAGTTTATTAAAATCTTATGTGGCATGTTATAAACTTTGTAAAGTTTATGGCATTTGAGACGCGCTTACACTTATACTCGCACACCATGTTTTACACACGTTTACTCAATATTTGCTCACGTATGTACCTATGCACTTTCTTATGGGATGTTTTTTTTCTTCTGAAAACAGTCTTTGTACCTTAAGGTAAAAGACTAGAGATGGTGTTGTGGCCCTACCTCTTTATTATATTCTATACATGAAACATTATAGTCACGTACATATTAGTAGATCAATCGAGGAACATATAACTGTTATCTACTACAGTGATATCTAGTTTTTTTATATACATCTATAAGAAACAAAGTTTTAACATAGCTAATAAAAACCAAAAACCAAAAATGACAACTAGCTAGAGATGCATTAGAAAAAGAAAAAATTAACCTTCACATTGAATGTTTTGATCGAATATCTTAGTTGGGTTATCATATGTCTAGAGATATGATTATATGCCTTTAATTGCTTTAGGCAAATACTTTTGATTTTTTAAAGGTATTAATCCTCAAGTTCATATACTACGTAATATATAAAAGATTTAATAAATCTATTCACTTCATATGATTTCGATAATACTTTATCACATAACTTATAAAACAGAAAAATAAATAAAAATATACATATATTTAAAAAAAACATAATGTTTAAACCCCGTGCGTGTACGGGCATTAAAACTAGGGTTAATTGCCTAAAAATATGTTATACTCGACACTTTTTGTCATTGTGTGTAGAGTATTATTTTTTTGTCATTGTGACGCCAAACTTTTGAATTCGTGCTATTGTGTGTATTTTGTGACCATTTTATCCTTATTTTTTTTAAATTTTGAAGGGTAAAATGGTCATTTTACATGCAAAAATAACCATAAAATACACACAATAGCACGAATTTAAAAGTTTGGTGTCACAGTGGCAAAAAAATAGTACTCTACACAGAATGACAAAAAGTGTCAAGTATAATACATTTTAGGCAATTAACCCTTAAAACTAATGTTATATTGTAGTAATTTAATCGTATACACTTACCGTATTAAATACTTCTATATAAAGCTAACCGAAAAACCATAGAAAATGACCTTTGTGTTTCAATCAATTAAAAAAGGTTTTATTGTGTATTAATGATATTTGATTAGTTGAGAGTGCACTTACCGAAAAATACAAAAACTTCGTGTTATTTAAAGTAAATATTTATTTTGGGACAGTGTGTATAAATTTCAAATCAGGCTTTAATCTAGTCGAATTTTTTGGCTAACTTTTTTTTAGCCATGGTTTCTGCTCTTTTGGCTAACTTTTTGTGTTACAATACGGTTGAACCTTACGACAAAGTAAATTGAACTAAATACAGTTGTCTAAAGATTTTTAAGTTACCGCGAGATGTTTGTTTATAGCCCAAACCTATTAAACATATTGTGTCGTCAACATTTACGAAGGGCATTATTCTATTATCTCGCCCAGTGCAACCAAAAGCTTAGGACCGGCCTTGTTCAAAGGTATGTAATTAAAGGAAACTATAATATGTTAGTCGTATCTTTATGATAGCCCGCACGTATTTTTACATTGGCTAAGGCCCGAGTATTATTTGTTAGGGCTTCCTCTCTATATATGTATTATTATGTATTATTCAGTGATATTCAAGAAACACGAAACACTTTCATGGTACTAGTTGGTTACCCGCGCATAGCGGCGGTAATAAAAAATTTACTAACTCAACTCTTTACGTAATTTCCTACCCGCTAATTTCGTTTCACAACACTTTAAATGTATGTGTTCGTTGTATGTGTTCGTTTGGGTTCCCGTAGCTTTCCCGCAACACCATATTAACATCATCATTCTCGCATGTAAAGAGACAACACACTCTCTGAAAGTATACAGTTTTAACGTATCAAGTTTATATTTAATTAAGGTTAAAGTTGTAAAAAATATAAATCAACATAAAATAAACCTACTAAAAATGTAAAAAACAAAAAAATTATAAAATATAACAAAATGTATGTTGAATTAAAGAGCACAAAATTTTAAAAAATATGGTGAAATTAGATCATAATAAAATTAAATTGATAAAAAGATATTTCAATTTGAAAATAAAGGTGATTTTTAATCAAAAGGTGACACATGTCACTTTTTGATGTGATTCCCAAAAATAAGATGGATGGTCAAGATTGCACCTCCTTACCTTAATTTTTAATGGGTCCCACATTATAAATGCTTTATATAGTAGTATAGATTAGAGCCGATCCCTAAAATAACTCTAACAACCATAAATTAATATCGTGACCGTGACCGTTACCATTATTATTATGATACATAATAATACATATACAGAGAGGAAGCCCTAACAAATAATACCCGGGCCTTAGCCCATACAAAAATACATGCGGGCTATCATAAAGATACGACTAACAGAATATACAGGAAACGAAGCTCTATGACTATATAATACATGGCTTTATTGCGGTTTTCAACACATGTTTCTATCACAAACCACCGTAATTACCACCCTAATAACTAAAATCATGGCTACCGGGAAGCAACCCCCACTCAATTCCACCACAACCGACTCTCATCTGTTGAAGAGTAATGTACGGAAACTTAATATTCCTAAACTGCAAGATGCTAAGTTAGCAGATACACCTTATTCCCAACAATGCACTTTAATTCTGACAGAAGGAGATTTTGCCACAGATTTTGTAGTAAGCTGTCTTTGTCTTTGTTTTTTGATACGTATATTCACATAAACAATCGTTTATTACAATGTTTATTATTGTTTGCAGATGTCTCGATTGGGCCAAGATATAGATAAATATGGTGTGTTTCCGTTGGAAGGTAACTTGCTCAATGTCAGGGAAGCAAGTCCTCAAGAATTGGAGAAAAACACTGACGTTCAAAATATTAAGAAGATTCTTGGCCTCCAAGATGGTAAAATTTATGAAAATGTTAAGGAATTGAGATATGGACACTTGATGATTATGGTCAATGAGGTGTGTACTCTTAGTTGACAATATCAACTATCTGCCATTTCTTTATGCTTATAGAACATTAAATGTGTTTTGTAGGATCATGATGGTTCACGCATCAAAGCGCTATTGATCAACTTCATGCACTATTACTGGCCATCTTTACTAAAAGTCAAAAGCTTTATACAGTGGTTCGTAGAACCAATTGTTAAGGCCTCTCACAAGAGGACTAATAAAGTGTTCATGTTCTATACAATGTCCCACTATCAGGAGAGGAAGAAACAATTGGAAAATCAATTCAATATAACGTCCTATAAGGTAAATTTTGAATAGCACAACCATTTATACATTGTTGTTTTTGCAATTTTTAATATTTTTCATTATCTCTAGGAGCTGGAAACTATTAAAAGTGAAGGAGGAGAGTATAATTTTGATGAGCACATTAAGGACTTTGTTTGGGATAATGACGAGGATGGTGATGCAATTGAGCGTGCCTTTAGTAACAAGAAGATTGAGGAGAGAAAGCACTGGCTTGAAGCACCACCTAAGGTTTGGCTTTTGTCAACTTAGTTATAAGCAGTTATGGTGTCGAATGTGATTGATAGAATATCATTGTGTTTAGGTCAAAAGATATCATTGTGATTGATAAACCTACCCCCGAATTGATTAGCAAATCAATACTTCATATTCATTCAACATAAAGAGAACACAACCCTAATGCTCTATTTATAATAAAAGATAGTCCTAGACTTAACTAAATATAATAAAGGAAACTAACTAAATATTAATAAGGAAAATACTTTCAAAATCTTACTCAATAAATAGCTAATGCATTTAGTTATGATTACAAAAATCATTCCATATATTACAATCATTTTCTGAAATTCTGAATCTTGAATACAACACTCTAAATGAATACAAAGCTCTAAATGATTGTGTATAGTAAACACACATGCTGGGCAACTTTTGGTATTTTCCTTATTGCTCTAAATGATTGTGTATAGTAAACACGATTTGACTATAATGATTACAAAGCTCAACGATTTACTATACACAACACCAAAAGTTGCCCCGCATGTGATAAGAACCTTCTTAGTATTTTCCTTATTAATATTTAGTTAGTTTTCTTTATCATATTTTCTTAGTAAACAAGTTAAGTCGAGGACATCTTTTTATTATAAATAGGGCATTAGGGTTGTATTCTCTTTATGTTGAATGAATATGAAGTATTGATTTGCTAATCAATTCGGGGGTCGGTTTATCAATCACAATGATATCTTTTGACCTAAACACAATGATATTCTATCAATCACATTCGACAACATAACTGCTAATAACTAAGTTGACAAAAGCAATACCTTAGGAGGTGCTTGAAGCCAGTGCTTTCTCTCCTCAATCTTCATGTTACTAAAGGCAAGCTCAATTGCATCACCATCCTCGTCATTATCCCAAACAAAATCCTTAATGTGCTCATCAAAATTATACTGTCCTCCTTCTTCACTTTCAATAGTTTCCAGCTCCTACAGATAAGGAAAAATATTAAAAATTGCAAAAACAACAATGTATATATAGTTGTGCTATTCAAAATTGACCTTATAGGACGTTATATTGAATTGGTCTCCCAATTTTTTCTTCCTCGCCAGATAGTGGGACATTGTATAGAACAAGAACACTTTATTAGTCCTCTTGTGAGAGGCCTTAACAATTGGTTCTACAAACCACTGCATAAACTTTTTGACTTTTAGTAAAGATGGCCAGAAATAGTGAAGGAAGTTGATCAATAGCCCTTTGATGCGTGAACCATCATGATCCTACAAAACACATTTAATGTTCTATAAGCATACAAAATGGCAGATATTTGAAGAAGCCCATTAGTCAGGAAATTAAATTTACTCAGTCTAGTATTTATGTGCTTGATCACTCTCCTTATGATGATGGTGATGTGACTCTAGTCAGTACCATTATCGGCATGGCCCAAAATTTTGTTGGTAGTAACAACATTAACCTTCTTCAGTCAAATATGCAACCCGGTACACGACGTTGGGTGAGTTATAGAATAGAATTTAAACAGTGACTGTTTTGTATACATTGCATATCTAAAGTATTATTCCTTTGCAGGGTGGTAAAGATTGTGATCATGCAGATGACGCATTGCTTTTCATTCGGCTCTCTCCTATCACACAATATCTTTTTCACAAGGATGATGAACTTCTTCTTGACTACTTGAAAGAGGATGGTCAATCCATTGAGCCTGCATGGTAGTTTATATAATCTATGTGTATATTTATAAGTATATGATATTGTTTGAATTGGTTGTTATAATGATTCAAATATATATATTTTTTTTTTTGAAAAAGTTTTATTCCAATCATCCCAATGGTTCTGGTAAATGGAAGTGAAGCAAGAGGAGCCTGGAGTTCGTTTATTCCAAATTATAATCCACGAGACATTATAGCAAACCTGAAACGCCTACTGGAAGGTAAATCAATGCTGGCTATGCTTCCATGCTATAGAGGGTTTATAGGAGATATTAAGAAAAGCGAAAGCGCATCAAATGAATACACCACATACGGAATTATAAGGGAGGACAAGGACAAGGAAGCTCTTACTATCACTGAACTCCCAGTAAGGTGTTGGACTGAGGATTACAGGGAATTTTTGGAGGCAGCTTCACGGTGTGGGAAAGACATTAAGGTAAGTTTTGCAAGTTTTAAATAGTTATTGTATTTTTATTTTATTACCTTTATAGCTCTTATATGGCAACCCCATGCAGGATTACAAGGCTCGCAATGGTGATACTAGTGTGCATTTTGAAATTACCATGACTGAAGATCAAATGAACAAAGCAAGAGAAGAGGGGTTCCCAAATAAATTGAAGCTAACAACTACATTAAGCACAGCTAACATGTATGTGCTTGATGCACAGAGTAAACTAAAGAAGTATGACACCCCTGAAAAACGTAAGTTGGATATACTCTTTGTAATTTGTTCTCTGACTCTTCATTTTCTTTATTCATGTTTGATTTATACTCCTCATATTCTTTATGTGTACAGTTCTTGAGGATTTCTATCCCTTTCGTCTTGACTTATATGAAAAGAGGAAGGTAAGTTGGATGTTCCTTTTCATCTTTTTAATAGATTATCAAACTATGTAGTAATCCAAATGCTGTCATGCCTAACAGACATCAATGCTTCACGAGCTCAAGATAGCTTCATTGCAACTGAAAAGCAAAGCGATGTTTGTCAGTGAATTATGGAAGGGAGAACTTGTTTTGTCAAAAAAAGTGAAATATGAGAAGTGTGTTGAATTAAGGAAAAAAGGTTTCAAATCTTTACCATCAATTAAAAGGAAGGCAAACGAAGAAATCCAAGAGGATGAAAATGTGGCAGAAGAGGATGAAGATGTGGCAGTGGAAGGATATGATTACTTGCTGTCTCTACCCACTGATTCATTTGAACCTGAGTATATAGAGGAGTTGGAGGAAGAAAGGAAATCAAAGGATAATAAGATACAGCATCTCACCACTTCTACTACCATGTCTTTATGGATAAAAGATCTTGCTGCTCCTCTTGATGAACAACTTGCTCTTGTGAGTAGAATGAAACCATATCTTTGCTAATTTTACAAAATGTAATACATGACAAGTGATTATATGAACTAATAAGAATATCGCTTGCAGGAAAACTATCCTGAAGCAAAATATACTGAAGCAGAAAAGGAAGCAGAAAAGAGGAAGGTAAGTTGGATGTTCTTTTTCATCTTTTTAATAGATTATCAAACAAACTCTGTAGTAATCCAAATGCTGTCATGCCTAACAGACATCTCAGCTTCACGAGCTCAAGATAGCTTTATTGCAAAACAAAAGCAAAGAGACGTTTGCCCGTGCAGTTCGGAATAAAGAACTTGATTTGGCAAAACCGAAATCTGGGAAGTGTGTTGAATTAAAGGAGAAAGGTTTCAAAACTTTACCATCAATTGAAAGTGAGGCAAAGGGAGAAACCCAAGAGGATGAAAATGTGGCAGTCGAAGAATATGATGGATATGATTACTTGCTGTCTCTACCCACTGAATCATTTGAATCTGAGTATATAGAGGAGTTGGAGGAAGAAAGAAAAGCAAAGGATAAAGAGATAGAGCATCTCACCACTTCTACTACCATGTCTTTATGGCTAAAAGATCTTGCTGCTCTTGATGAACAACAACTTGCTCTTGTGAGTAGAATGAAACCTTATCTTTGCTAATTTTTTTAAAATGTAATACATGACAAGTGATTATGTGAACTAATAAAAATATGGCTTGCAGGAATATACTGAAGCAAAAAAGAAAGCACGGCCAAAACGAGCCGGAGATGCAGCCGGACAAAGCGCGAACAAGAAGAGACGTATGTGGTGAGTGATTCTAATGAAGAGAGTGAGGAGCAAGTGATTGAAGAAATATGTGTTTGGTTATTCTAACTATGAATTTCAAAAGTGGTGGGAATTATGCTTGTTTTCTTGAACCTTAGTTAGGATGAGAGTGAGGAGCAACTTTCTAGTATTGCTTTTGGACTGCAATTTTATCTTCCATTTATTGTCTTTGTTATAGTTTTTATGTATTAATAAAATGACTATCAACAAAGTAGGGGTGTTCGGTGTTTGATTTGACACCGAACAAACCGAAAAAAAGTTTGGACCGAACCCGAATAGAACCGAATCAAAAATTGTAATTGGTGTATGGTTCGGTTTGAAAGTGAACCGAAGTATTTAATCGGTGTTTGGTTTTGTTAATAAAATCAAACCAGAAAAAACCGAATATATCTATACAAAAGGTTAGTTATATATATATATATATATATATATATATATATATATATATATATACACACACACGTATTAACGTAACTAACAATCCTAGTTTTTTTAAACCAAATACTTATCAAATCAAGACAAGAGTTTGCCTATTTGACTCATATAAACCTCATATATACCGAGCAATTTTGTTGTTTTATTTCTAAATAGAATTTTTGAATGTGTTCTTTCATTTGTATATAAAATGATAATAACCTATTAGAAAATCAAAACCGATTTTGCTACAATTACGATTTTGTAATTGGCAAACAATTAAAGTTTATGTACTTAAACACCAAAAAAAAGCCGCAAGTATAAGAACACAATAGCATATATTTAACAGGTAGTTAGGTCGATCTTGTGTTATATATTTACTTAATTAATGTCCGTGCACGCACAAAGCTTACATTATGTTTTTTAAAGATATATGTATAATTTTTTTTCCTCTGTTTTATAAGTTATGTTATAAAGGATTATCGAAATCATATGAAGATAATAGATTCATTAAATCTTTTATATATTATATGAAATTGAAGATAATTAGTAATTTTTTTTCTTTTGATTTATCTGTTTTCTGACTCGGCATTGTGAGTAGATTAATCCAAGCGAACCTACCCTTTTAGGTAGCTCGGAGTCGGCTCAAGTGAACCTCGGAGGCCACAAGGGGATTAATTTTCTCCTCGTTATATTTGAACCATTAACCTTCACTTTGTAAAACCGGTATTCTTACTATTGTGTATGCAGTTACCAAAAAGTATTCGGATAGATTTGGTATGTGATTGGATAATATTAAATATTTGTTTGGAAGTAAAAAAATTGTTTACATTTGTTGTATTTTAAAATATAAAGTCTAGAGATATAAAGTTTAAGGGGATATTTGTTTATATCTAAAGTTATAATAAAACTTATAAATTTATAAATTTACACTTAACTTCATATAATTTATTTAAAATTAAACCACTAAAGTTTTATTAATTACCTATTTTTTATGTTTTTGTTTTCACAAATTTGACACACATATTTTTATGTGTTTTTTTCTCTATCGGATTTCTCCACCAAATTTTTTTAATTTTGACCAAATTGATTTAATTTTAACTTTTTATTGACCAATCAAATCATACGATTTTGCCTATGTGGCAAAATCAAGCAACCTGATTGGTCCAATTTTTTTCTCATAAGATTTTAATTTGATAGAAAAACTTCAAAATGATGTAATTATTTTATTGTATAAAATATCTAGAGGCGGGACTAAATTCCTGAGTGTTGATGCGAGATACATTTAGACACAAATTAACAATAACTAAATCATCATAAATTTGATTATATATATATACTATATTTGGTTTGAAACGCTGCCGTTTTGGCAGTGTTGCTACAGTGCCCGGCCCAATGGGTTCCCATTTTGGGCCGGCCCATTTGGTTAAAAAAAATTTTTTGAGGCAATGTAAAAAAAACCGCTCGGCATAAAATAGAAAAAAAAAACTACAAAAATATTGACTTATTCAGATAAAAAAATACTTGCGACGTGAGGCCCAACACATAAGCCCATATAAAAAAAACAAAATATTAAACATGAGACCGAAAAAATAAACCAGCACAAGTAAAAAATAGAAAAGAATAAAAATAAAATTTTAACGCAAAAATTAACCCGCACTATTAAATATGAGACCGAAAAAAATAAACCCACACAGAATCCAATAAAAAACGCCATGTTCCCATAAAATTATATTAAAAAAACTCCGTATAACAAAAAAAAAACCTTTAAACATGAGCCCCACACATAAGCCCATATAAGAAAAAGAAAAAAAAACTATTAAACATGAGGCTGAAAAAATAAAACCACACAAAATAATAAAAATAAAAAATAATAATGGCTCGCAACTATGCGAAAAAAATTAACCCGCATAATGAGTTAAAACTACGTCGTTTTGACGTTGTTGCTACAGTAACCGGCCCTTTGGGCTCCCATTTTGGGTCGGCCCATTTGACAATTTTTTTTTTGGTTTTTCTTTTTCTTTAACTTGCTAAATTAAAAAAAATATTGCTCGGCACAAATATGAACAAATTATACTAAGTTCTTATTTATTCAGATCAAAAAATATCAGCGACATGAGACCAAAAACATAAGCCCATATAAAAAAAAACAAATCTTATTAAACATGAGACCGGAAAAATAAACCGCACATATTAAGAATAAAAAAATTGTTCGGCACAAAATAGGAAAAAAATATTACAAAAGTACTGATTTATTCAGATCAAATAAAATACCACGACATGCTCCTAAACACATAAGCCCATATAAAAAAACAAACTATTAAACATGAGACCGGAAAAATAAACTCGCACAAAATAAATAAATAAATAAAAAAACTTAACGCCTCGCATCAATTAATGCCGCGCGTATCATGCTTAACACATATTTACCCAAATCAGGCCGCGTGCATTTGAGTCATTGGACTTGGAATTTCTCTTTGAACTTTATATATGCTTTGGATGGTTTGAAGCTAAAGATGATGCAACAAATGAAAAATATGCATTTCATAAAGTCTACAAGATCTTGCTACGATCTAGAAATCACTGTAAAAATGAAAAAGATACCTAATTTGATTATAATCAATTCCCATTTGAAACGTCGTCGTTTCATTTGCGGGTTTAGTAGTGGGCCAACTTAGTCCAACACACCGGTCCAAATTAAAAAAAATCCGGCCCAAAATAAAAATTTACAAAATGAACCCTCGACTTTTAACTATTTACGACTTTTTTATATAATAAACTTTATTTATCAAATATATAACATATATCTACCTATTCACTCAGATAAAAAATACCCGCATAAAGATCTTCGCATTGCGAACAAAACGAGCCCAATATTGCAATGCTTCTGATATACGCACGATTTTATAAAAAAATGTTGAAGTTAAATATAAATAGAAAAAAATAATTACAAAACGTACCCTCGGCTTTTAACTAGTTACGTTTTTTTAAATATAACACATATCTATCGAGTCATTCCGACCAAAAAATACCCACGGAAAAATCTTCGAATTGCGAACAAAACGAGCCCAATATTGCAAAAAAAAAATCAAATTAATAAACATGAGACCGAAAAAAAAACCGAGCAAAATTAAAAAATAAAAAATAAATATTAATGGCCCGCAACAACACGCGAAAACTTTACTTATCAAATATATAACATATATCTACTTATTCATTCAGATAAAAAATATCCACGTAAAGATCTTCGCATTGCGAACAAAAAGAGCCCAATATTGCAATGCTTCTGATCTACGCACGATTTTATAAAAAATGTTGAACTTTAATATAAATAGAAAAAAAAATTACAAAACGTACCCTCGGCTTCTAACTATTTACGTTTTTTTATATATAACACATATCTATCGAGTCATTCCGACCAAAAAATACCCACGGAAAGATCTTCGAATTGCGAACAAAACGAGCCCAATATTGTAAAAAAAATCAAGTTATTAAACATGAGACCGAAAAAATAAACCCGTGCAAAATTAAAAAATAAAAATTAATGGCCCGCAACAATACGCGAAAAATTAACGCCCCGCAACAACGCGCGGGTAATTTTGCTTGTTATGCATCATTACATACGAAATGAACAGGAAACACAATCAAAAGACGAGAGCAGAGCAAATACTTTAAAGAGCCTCTTTTTTCATCATGTTATCATTTTATTTAATCCAGAACATACTTTTAAAGTTTCAACAGACGTGACCCTAATTCACAATCTCCATTCTCAACTCTATGTAAAAAACTAGTATCTGGGTCCAATCTAAAAGACATAAACCATTTCAATTAATGCTGTATCACTTGTGAAATCAAGTTTAGTAGAAACGACAACTCGATGCCACGACCACTATCTCCTATCTCCTCACTTTTAACATCGCCACTATAGGATTAAACTTGCTGATGAAAAATAAAATCACAAGTATATTTGAATCTGCTTTGTATTGATATGATTGATTTTGTTTACAGATTCCTAACCTATTTATACTAATTGAAT
>BQNB010006513.1:0-54916 GCA_026074375.1 Tanacetum coccineum | reverse complement strand
GAAAACAGTGAGCATAAGCTCACTGTTGTGCGTCAGATGGACAACGAAAAGAAGCAAAGAAGAGAGGTGGACATGTATGCCTTTTTATGTTCACGAGATAGATTTTTAGAATACAAATGAATGCATGTGTGTATAATGTAGACAAAGTAGGAATAGGAAACAAACATGCTATTCTTTTTATCCTGACATAGATAATATATACATTACATGCGTAGATGTCGAACTCCCGGATCAAGCTTCAAATGGATTGACAACTTAATAACGAGTAGAGTTATTTTAATAAGTATATTATTTTAACAAATATGGTTATTTTAATATCTATTTTGACGAGTATAGTATTTCAATGAAAATAAATTAGAAACGATATTTAGATGATTCATAATTGTTAACAATGGAACCAAACTTTTAAACGAGTTTATCCTGGCTCATTAAGTTTAGTTAAAAATATTTCAAAATGTAATAGGGTTTAAAATATGAAGTTAAAAGCCATACGACTTAAAAACCATGAAGCGAGAGAATATTAAATAAATTGTAGCACATTAATTAACGCCGACGATATAAATAAACAAGCGCGACAAGAAGGTGTATGTACTTAATATCATACAAATATTGTTTACATTTATTAGATGTAAAATTACACAAACTTATAAATATAAGTGCGACACATAATAATAACAGATCATGTGTAAATACTTAATTGTAAAGTCACCTTAGAACCAACAGTTTAATCAACGCATTAATTCATAGCGACCATACCTTTTGACCAATTTCATAATTCATTGCATTAATTTTAGAATGTAAACTCAGTAATTGTTATAATCACTTAGGTGTTTGATTGGGTCGCTATTTGACGTGCCTTAATCCATTACCAATCTCCGTCGGTTAACTGTCAAGGTGAGTTTCATAGCCCCTACTCTACTGTTTTAAATCATCTTTTGGGGTGAGAACATTGCTTATTTTAAATGTATGAATACAAGTACAATTACTCATTACTGATTGGTCTAAGTCCCGATTTAACCCAAGTTGCTATTTGCCCGACTTATCATGAACCGTCAATCTTTGTGAGCGCGAATGTTATGGATAGATCTATCGGGATTGACAATCCCTGTTTGTCTTGGACTGACATTAGTCAAGCAAACACAGTTTCATTTGAGTCAGATTACGGGTGTCCCGGGTTAGACACCTGCAAGGGCATTCATTTATTGTTGGTATATGTTAACGCTTCGGTGTCATGAGCTTAGACAATAGTAATGCAATTTATATGACTTTGTATCTGTTATATTGTCATATGTGGATAAAATCTTGTGATTCACAAACACTACATTTCCTGCTTAAACAAACCTATGAACTCACCAACTTTATGTTGACACTTTAGCAATGTTTTCTCAGGTATTAAGAATGAAGACGCTATATGAAGTCTCATGCATTACAGTCATTTTCTGTTATCTGAAGATCACTTGTATCATTTAAAAACAATGTTGTATTGTCTATTTTTATGCTTCCGCTGAATGTTCAAACGATTTACCATTTCCTAATTCAAGTGATCGATTTTCTTAAAACGTCTCATATAGAGGTCGTTCTGTATTGCTTTGAAGCATGATAATCATGAAGTCATGCTCCCTCGGTTGCCATTATACTCTGAATTTGGGGGTGTGACAGATTGGTATCAGAGCCCTGAGCTATAGAGAACTAGGTTGCATTAGGTAGCACTAGACTATAACTACTTATCTGCTTAACATGCTTATTATGCTTCTATTGTCTGTCATTGCTGGTTTCTCAATATGGGGTACATAGGAATCAACAATCAAAGGAGTACATATATATTAAAATGGGGTACATGTGAAATAGACATACATATGAGGTACATATACTTAATATGGGTTATATGTGCATTAAACAGGCTTAACTACGCGTATTTTGAAATATATCTATATTCTTATTTCATATTTTCTTGCCTCAGCGACATGTCGAACTCAGATGAATTGAGGCACACCGATAACACTACACTGGTACCTCCCAGATTCCTCGACACACTTCCTCAGGTGTATCACAGGAGACGTCCTACTCTAGGATTAATTATTTTGCCGTCTGTATCACCATTTTCCCCAACTATCAGACGTACCGCTCGTATATCTATTCCACCTATTGAGCCAAATCTTGCTGAACGCGCCAGAATTGCTGCTATTAACCTTGATGATTATCAACTTGATCCTCTTACTCCACCACCCTCACCTTCATCCCCATTCACGATGGCTGCTTACCAGCGGATGATTGCTGAAACGGACCCCACCCAGAGAGAGGAAGCTCTAACAGAAACTGGTCAGAATTCGGTGCTTGTACCTGAGACAACCTTGACCGTATGCACAACGCGCCTTAGAGGACAGTTGCATACGATTCTCGAGGACATGGACCGTTACCCAAATGCCTGTTTGGAGGAGTTAGAAGCCTTCATGACACTGTGGGATGTAAAGCCCCGAGTTGAGGAAAGTTCGTTGGAGGCACTATCTGTGGACGAATTGATTACTCAACTTAGGCAAATGTGTGAGGATGCGGAGGATCGTGCTAGTAATGCTCAGGAAGAAGCACGACAGAAGAGGAAGGATGCACTCAAGGAAGTGGTCCAACAAATCTACCGTAACAACAACTAGTTTTATTTTGTTTTCTGAATAACCACTAAGCTATGGGTTTGTCACGGCTAGTGAACTCTTGTATTCCTGTACTCTTTGAAATAAACATCATGTTTGCGAATAATAACAGTATTGATTTCAAGAGACATGCCATTTGTAGTAACATGATTATCCTTACGCGCATAACTTTCATGTATGTCATAACTGTCATTTTCATTGTCCCTCTTATAGAAAATGGCACCCGGACGACGCCCAACTGTCAACCGGAACCCTCCAGTCAACTGTTCGACCAATCAAAACAATGTGGATATCAACAGTGGCATTGACACTCAGATGCTCAACCAGCTCATTGCCACCAGAGTTGCTGAAGCACTCGCAGCTGCCGCTGTGACTCTTGCTACAAGCACTCAAGAAGAGAATAACCTAGGATCCAACTCTTCCCAGAACAAAACATGCAACTACAAGGAATTCAGTTCAGTTATGCATGAAAACTTTTGTGGTACTGAAGGTGTTGTAGGCTTAACCCGATGGTTTGAGAAACTAGAGTCTCAATTTAGGATTAGCAATGTTGCAGAAGGTGACAGAGTTAAGTTTGCTTCTAGCACATTGCTAGATGGTGCTTTAACTTGGTGGAACGTGTATGTTCGTTCCGTTACCCTCGATACCGCTCATGCCACACCTTGGAGCGATTTCAAGGCCATGTTCATTCGGAAGTACTGTCCTAGGAATGAAATCAAGTAAATGGAAAATGAATTATGGAACTTAAAAGTAAAGGGTACAAACCTTACTGCCTACAATCAACGTTTCCAAGAACTCATTCTCTTATGCCCTGAAATGGTACCCAACGCTGACCGGTTGTTGGAATGTTACATTGAAGGTCTACCTTTGAGCATCAAGGGTAACGTCACCTCATCTAAACCAGTAGACTTGCATGAAGCAATTGACATGGCTCAAGGTTTGATGTACCAAGTGGTCCAAGAGTTAGGAGAAAACTAGGGCGACAAACAGAAATGGAATGGAAACCACAACAACAACAACCCCAACAACACCAACAACACTAGCAACCTCAACCCGAACAAACGCCCAGAAACAGCAAGGGTGTTTACAGCCGAACAAGGTACTTATGCTGGCAAGTTACCTCACTGCGGAAAATGTGGACGACACCACACTGACGCATGCCCTCCTGCTTGTTACAACTGTGGAAAGGCAGGACATAAGGCCAAAGACTGCCGAGCTCCACCTCGCCTTGCAAACCAAAGAGGACCCGGAAGCCAAGGATGACAGGGTAGTGATGTTACTTGTTTCAGATGTGGTGAGAAAGGACACTACAAGAACAAGTGTCCAAACAATGGGAATCAAGGCGGTGGGAATCAAATTCGAGGCAACCCGCAAAACCCTCAGAACCAGTACTCAAGTAGGATGCAGGGCACCTGGCAGAGTATACAGCCTATGTGCCGAAGCTGCGGTGAAAGATAACAACGTGGTGAATGGTACGTTCCTGGTCAATAATGTCTATGCTTCAGTACAAGAAAAACAAACAAAAGAAATAAAATATCACAACAAGATAAATCCAAAAAACTATTCTAAAAAAAGAAAAAAAAAAAAAAAAAAATAAAAAATCAAAACAAATATCTGAAGAACAAAAACAACAAAGGGACAGAGAAATCAAACATCCAAGAAAAAAACAACACGGTTATAGAAACAAAACAAACAAAAACAAAAAAAAAAGGAAAGAAAAACAAACAACAAGCTTAAATTCAAAAAACAAAAAGAAACAAAAAAAAATAAGAAAAAGAGCAAACAAAAAGAACCCCACCACTAGCGCAACGATCGCTCAAAAAACCCGCCCCATCTCCCCCCATCCACAAAATTCCGCCCCCTCCCCCCACCGTCTCCGCACCCACAACACCTCAACGCTCGCATCGGACTCAACCCTTCAAACCCCCCCCACCCGCCAACCCCAGCCCCCCCCCTCCCCCCCCCACACCCCCACCCCCACCCCAACAAGTCACCCCTCCGCCCGACCCCCCCCACCACCCCCTACCACCAGTCCCTCCCTCGCCACAACCATCCAACCTAATCCCTCCCTCACTCCCCCCCCCCCGCTCCCGCCCGCCCCCCCCCTCCCCACCTCAGCCACCCCCTCCCACAACCCATCCCACACCCATCCACCCGCCCCCACCACACACACAAAAACACACATCAACACCCGACCCCCCGTCCACCCCCCATACACCCACACACACCCCCACACCGATGCCCCCACTCCCCCTTCCACCATCTACCTCCCTCCCCCCCCCATCTACCCACAACCCGCCCTCCAAACCACCCCACCTCCCTCACCACCAACCCCCACCCCCCCCACACCACCCCCTCACCCACATCCCCGATATAGTGAGCTAATCAACGACTGAGCACATTGAGCGTACAACATCAATGTAACACCCTAGATAATGTGATATGATCTGAGTGTTTTTCATTCCCGATATTTCGTGGGTGCTTGGTTTTTACAGGTGGTAAGAAAACAGAAACCGTATTTAAAGAAAAAAAAATCCTTGACCTCGGTTGGGATACATTTTCATAAACCTTTCTAAAAGTCTACTTGAGGACAAATAGGATTCAAGTGGGGGGATATTTGATGACATCAAATAACTCTATTATTATAAGTCACATTTATCCCGAATAAATTACCATTTTTATATAATTATTCCATAGAAATAGTACTTAAGTGCTTAAATTTATAATTGCAATAATAATGGAGTAAAATTGTAGAAGTTAATATAAATGCGATGAATTTTTTGAGAGCATAAATGAAGAGTGTCAAGAAAGACTACTGAACTGTCAAGCAAATACGATTCGTATTATTCTAGACTTATACCCGTATCCAAGACTTGATTGAACTAAAAGACCATTGCCTGACTTTGAAGAATATGCCGTATCCGCTCAACGATACGCAGTATATAATACTTTGGTCAACAATGAAGAACCAACTAGGTTTACCTCAATACGCCATATCCAGTAAAGAAGATACGGCGTATCCGTGCCGACACTTTAAGATAACCACGGTCAACAGTCAAAGATCATGCATTGAATGCGGTCAATAATCAGTGATCTTTCAATTAATGAAAATCATGGTCATAAGGAAAGTTGAATGACACTTAATGATGATTACACGCAGAATTAATGACAATTTATGGTCATTAATGATAATTGGTCAACATTCAACTACTAACCAGGGAAACCTAATCAATACGCCGTATTGACTGCATTGAATACGGTGTATCGACCAATTTTCAGACACTATAGATACAAGACTCTAAACTCAGTTTTAGTTGTGCAAGATAATTTCTAAACCACCAAGTCGATTCTCAAACGTATAGAAGAGCTAAGAAGGTCAGAAATAAGCCTCAAGATCATAGGAAAACTCTTGTAATCTGCGCATAACCGAATACACGTTCGATTGAGGTTTCTTTATTTTAATCATTCATATATCAAACCGTGTGTATTCTTACAATGACTATGGGCTGATACCTTTAGGTATCGGCCATGTTTATGAAGGTTTAATGTTTGGTTTGTTTATCTCGATTGTCTTAATTTATCGTTGATGTTTAATTATGTTTATCGCCTTATACTTGTTTATGTGCTTGTACATGCGACCTATCATTCAACTGGGTCTAGTGAGACTTAACCAGTAATCTAGATGCCGGGATAGCTCTCCATGTTGTGTTTTGTATGCCCGGACCAATAGGATCACAAATGACACCTTGTCCTTACCCTTTGATTATGAGCTTAGTTGGACCGGCAAGTGACCCGATAGTTGTTCAACCAATATTGTTCTTAACTAATTGGTATTGATTTTGGTGGTGGACTACCGGTGTATAAAACAACATCAAGCAATAAGTGGGTAAAGTCTCGATGCTATTAACAAGATCATCATTGCTTTAATTCCCTATGATAGATTATAATTAGACTTTTGGATGCTTTATGCGGACATGTTAATTGTGACAGGATTGTTCGTGTCTAGGTCTTAGGATGAAGTACCGCCTAAGTCTTAAGAATGATATGCCGCTTCGAGATAAGATTATCATTGCACTAATAAACAAACCTGCGTTTTATCAGAATATTCATGGTTGATATGTTTTCCTTATATTAGTATTTGACCGCTTCTCTATCGTTTGTTAATCTTCTTGTGGGTGTTTATTGCTTTACTTATCATCAAAACCGTAGCTTAGATACCCAAACTCGTGCCAGTCTCTCAGGTTGAACCCCCCTTTATCATTAGCTTAGCTTTTGCATAAATTAGATAACTAAAATACTGATAAATTAGATATTAACGCTCTCGCTCTTAGTGATCGACACCCTACTTACCAACGAAGCTACATCTTGATCGGGCACACTGCCCGTTAGAGTGTTGTTTTTAGGTATAGTCTACATAAAATAAATAGTAAAACTTGATACATAAAATAACACCTACACAACGACACATCACTAAACTATGATCAGAACCTAACTATTCCCCAGGCGGCGGCGCTAAAAAATTAATGCGGTCGTCGTTAGACTTCAACAAGAAGTTTTACAACTCCCTAGGCAGAGCACCTAATCGTTGTAGTAGTAGTATAGGCAAGACTCGGGGGTTGTTATCATTCACTCGGGGAATAGGTTGGGAAGGCTTGATCATGGTCTAACAGAATTCTAAGGGTTGAGAGAAGATTATTTTTGTGTTTTTATGTTTATAGGAAAGCAGGTAAAATCATATATTTGAGAGGAGGTTTGGTTTTAGCAATTAAACTAAATAACAATCTAAACTACTGGTGATAACAATAAGATAAAAGACTGTGTTTTTTAATCATGTATTACTCCTTAGATTGCTTCTCCTAGTGTTGTTGCCTTGTCACCCTTGTGATGATCTGTGTAATTATTTCCTAAGTCATGAACGAATTACACGAACCCGCCGTCTACTTAGTATTCCGCTAGAGCAACGCATAAGTAAGGTAGTATGAAGACTATTACAAGGCCCCTAGGAGTACACTAAGTGCATGTGAAATATATTAAAAGTAGATCAACCATATTAGGGGGCAAGGAAGTTCAACAACAAGCTCAATATTATACAGAAGAAGATTGGGATTTAATCAGAGCAAGGATGGAAGCGAGTACAGAGTTGAGCAAAAGTGTTTTTGGTACTGATATTGATGCTGAGGATTATGCCAAGAAAATGGTTGAGTTAGTTGAGAAAAGAAGAAGGGAGATTAGAGAACAAAAGCTGAAAGCAAAGAAGAATAAGCCAATGACCCAAACTGAATAGAGAAACTACATGATGAACTATGTCAGAAGTTAAAGTCATGGTTGGACAACTCCTCAACTTAAGAAGTTGTCTTTTGAGGAATTCAAGGTACAATTTAAGAGAACTATCAAAAGCATAGAAAATTTTATTCCTATGGATTCTGAAAAGGAGAAATAAAGTTTGAAAAGGTCTGGTGAAACTCTTTAAGGTGCTGAGAAAAAGAAGCAAAAGGTATTGGATGTTAAAGATATTCCTATACCTGAATCTGCCAAGTTTGTGAAAGAAGAAGAGATTGAGGTCAAGAAACCAGTTCTAAAAATAAGTATGAGAAAGTCAAAGGCTAGAAAATGGATTGGTTTGCATACTTCTACAGAACCTGAATCTAGAGAAGTTGATATTACATCCTCAAAGATTGTGAAATGGAAGATTCTTAGACATGGAGGTAAAGGTTATTGTCACCTCATCAGAGCAAATCAAAGGGATTCAGTGTTTGTGAATTTTGGAGCAATGCTGCATAATATCTCAAGAGATGATTTAGTTGATTTGTATAAAATTGTGTTGCAAAAGACTATCGCTTATGGTCCTGAAGAAGATTTGGAGAGAGCATTTGCTGAAAATCTAAGGAATATGTTTGATCCAGAAAAGTGTGTGTACACAAAATGTAGAAGATGTAGACGTCTAGAGTGTTGGTGTAGCCCCAAGGATCTTTGATCCTTGTTAGATTATAACTGTTCTAGAGTTAATCGTCTAGAATTGGGGCTTGATGGAAACGTATGGTAATAAAACCTTGTTGAATATCTTTGTTCTTATTCTGCTTTGTTTTTATAACTTATGAATATTGATATTATCCTAGATAAAGTTCTAAACAACCTGAGCTTAAACAATCTAACGATCTTTAGGTTTCCACATTAAACCCTAGGTATGTTGGACCCTTTAAGGTGCTGGAAAAGGTAGGATCCATTGCTTACAAGCTTGAGCTTCCCCAAGAGTTGATCAGGGTTCACAATACATTTCATGTATCCAACTTGAAGAAATGTTATTCCGACGAACCATTAGCCGTTCCATTGGAAGGAATTCATGTTGAAGACAAGCTCCATTTTATGGAGGAACCCGTAGAGATCATGGATCGAGAAGTCAAATGGTTGAAGCAAAGTCGTATCCCAATTGTCAAGGTTCGATGGAACTCGAGGAGAGGTCCTGAGTTCACATGGGAGCATGAAGACCAATTTCAAAAGAAGTATCTGCATCTCTTCACTAAACCCGTACATTCGTTAAGTGTCGCGACTTGAGCCTTGGGGACAAGGCTCTTCTAACAGGAGGAGACTGTAACATTTCACATTTTCAGGTCATTTACGACTTCAATTATTCAATTATTTATTTTTATTGGTTACGTAAAACGTCTACGTAACGCAATAAAACTATGGTTTTGCATGCATGGCAAACCATAAACCCACCTACACTTCAACAAATACCCACTAATACTCAAAAATCTCATAAACCTTTATCTATTTCAGCCCCTAAATGAATTTTACACATATATGGCACATACTACTTGAAATTAATTCAACAACTCTCCACTATCAAACTTAAACTATATTATTTGTTAACCAATGGATCAAAGAACTTTCTTTTGTCTCTCTTCTTGTTCCAACCTATGTCCAAGCATGCATGAACATCAAGAAACCAAGTGATAAGCATGAAAGCTTAGTCTTGTCATTCTTACTAGACACAAAGGCATTGTACCTACACTTACAATACCTAGATCATATTATAAACTTTCTTTTTGTCCTCTTTGTCCCCTTTTGCTCCCAACCCATGGCTAGAACCAAGAACAAGGAAGTAAACCATGAGACAAGCATACTTGAAGTGTCATTCCATCCTTACACAAAGTAAACCTAAACATAACTTATCCCTAAGCCTAAGATGTACTTAAACACTTAAAAACACTTTAACCGGACATGGGAGAAAACAAGGCAAAACTTTGCTTGTTTTTGATATAGTGGTTTCCTAGTATTATCCATGCCATATATATGTTCCCTATAGTACACACTTTATTCCTTATCAATCATAAGTAAACATTTAACTCACAAACACTCTCAAACACCCCAAAACCCACGACTTGGATTTTTCCCCAACAAAACTTTCATAGTTTTCATTTCTAAAGGGTTACAAGAATACAAGGGTCATTACTAATCATATATAAGGTGTCTTGGAAGCTTGGTTTGGGTTATACAAGGGTTTATATAAGGAAGGTTTCAAATTAGGGTTTTTAAGAAAATTAGGGTTTTCTAAACCTAATTTTCTAATTATGGTTTCTTGGTTAGGTTTGATCTTGTTCATCATTCATCCTACATTCATCTAAGGTTTACCTAAGACCCTAATCTTTTCAATACTTTTCATTTCATGTATTATATAATTGTGTATAGTGAAATCATCACCTAGGTTTTCTTATTAAAGTTTATAAGATAAAATCATACGTATACATACACGAATTTATTTTATATATGGTTAAAATGATGTTTTAAATATGTTAATATGTTTAAAACAAGGATTTACAAGCAATTGATAGTTTATATAATTATTTGTCAAGTATTGATTATTTATTTAATTATAAATTTAGATAAGTAAATAAATATGTTGGACAATTTTCTTGGACAATATAGACCTATGATGTACACAATTTAGAGGACTTAAATTATATACCATGGTTGTTAATTTATAAATTAGAAGACTTGTGATAATTTTATAAAGTTTAAAAGTGTATAAAATGAGTTAATTAATCTTCTATATGCTACTGTTCATTCGAACTAATTGACACTTTATTTTATATTTTATAAAAATAATACATCTCATAAGTATCTTAAGCATATAAGAAACCTGAAAATCCGATAAATAACGAAGGAGTTATGATTTTTACGAGATTATACGTATAAAAGTGTTTTTATAAAACTAAGTTTATAAAAACTATATGATTTCGAATCTAAGATATTTCTTTTATATTTTTCTGTAAAATTAGACATTTTAAGGATTCTAAAAAGGTAAGAAACTTGATAAACCAATGGATAATGAACTAGTTATGACTTTTTCATGTTTATGTAATAAAATAAACAAAAGTGACTTTATAAAAGTAATTTTATAAAAACTAATTTTTTTATAGAAACATACAGTGGACATGGACCATGTTAGATGATAGAACATTTAATTATGAAGCCATGGACATAAGAATTACTAGAAACCGAATTAAAACGAATAAGATACAATAAATATATGATTTCAACAATAAAATTTATAAAAAGTATTTTTATAAATCTACACTTACTGTTACTGTTCAAATAGTAAATATGAATATAATAAATGTAATATTTGATTATATTTTTCAAATACGAATCCATACATGTAAAGAATGATGAAAACGGGGTTAAAACGAATAAGTAACGACTCTTTTAAGTTACAACGATTAATTATATAAAAGTAGTTTTAAATAATTTATAAAATATTATTAAAATTACTGTTCATCAGTGATTATAATATTGCAAATATGATATTTTACTAGAACATTAAAAAACGAAGCCACAGATATAAATAACATATTTAAAACGAGAGAGAAATGACGTTTTTACTAAAGTGATATTTATAATGTTTTTAAATATTATTCTCTCAAATAATTAAAGCATTTATATAATAGAGTTATATAAATAAAACATCAAGTATTTTTGGTAAATAACGAATTGTTGGACAAGTATACCATTTTTACAAACACTTTTAGGTGGTGATGTAACTATATAGAATTATATGTGGTATTAGTTATTCAAAGTACTTAGTACTCATACGACCTATATTTAATTAGGTTGCATTCGGTCATATCCGTGACGTTTTCATTCGCTTGATTTATTTCATTCACTTCCTTTACCGAGGTGAGTTCATAGCCCCATGTTTTACAATATCAATGATTTACAACTTTTGGGGTGAGAAACATGCATTGTTTTACGATTGGACGCAAGTACACATTTTTACATGATTACGTGTTTGCCTAAGTAGCGATAACCCTCAGAGCCCATTATCATGAACTGTCAATTACTTTGTGTGAGCGCGAATGTTATAAATAGATCTATTTGGGATTGACATCCCCGTTCGGGTGAGTAGCGCTCACTGTGCCGGTTTACCGGACAACGGACGTATACCATGTCGGATTTAGGATGTTGCGGGTTAGAACATCATCACGGGCAATGTTGGCAATTTATGTTGCATTTCATACATGTCGAGCTTCAGTGTCATGAGCTTAGGGAAACGTAATTACATTTTGTGATGTTTGCATCTGTTGCATTATCACGGGGAAAATCTTGCGGTCCTACATTACATTTTACATAAACCTATGAATTCACCAACTTTATGTTGACGTTTTAAAGCATGTTTTCTCAGGTCAATGAGGCACGAGGTGCTAAGGATACATTGGGGATACTCTTTTGGGGAGTCATGCATAAAAGATTTGGAGTCATTACATCTTGGGATATTTGTTATGATCTAAAATCTTGTTATTTCAATGTTGAACAATTTAAGCCGTTGTGCTTTGTATTAAACAATTTCAATAAATCCAATGTATCGTATTTCAAACGACTCTTTTAGAGGTCGTTCTCATATCTTGTGCTATTGATCTATGAAGTAACGCTCCCGGACACATTATTCCGCTGCGACCCAATTTGGGGGTGTTACAGATTGGTATCTAGAGCCAAGGTTATAGAGAACCAGGTCAAATGTTTTTACTTGGACTATAACCGTTTTCAAACATTGCATCATAAAAAGGGATTTTTATGGGACATTCATTCATACATTACTTGTTGCATTAGTTGGGTAGACTAGATGTTGCATGGTTCACATACGTGTTTATAATATATTAAGTATATTATTATTGGTCTTATATATGTACTAATGTAAACTCTCTTGAGTGTTACAGATACAGTCATGTCATCGGATTCGGCATCATCCGAGGTTACATATGCGTCTATATCATGGCATAGAGACCCGCTAGCTTAGGCTGTGGACTTCTTCAGACTCTAGGAGCCTGACTCACTAGAGGCTGCACCGGCATCACCGGACTACGTGCTTGTCCCTGAGGAGCCATAGCAAGCACCGCTCTCGCAAGATTACATGCCAGGACCAGAGTACCCCGAGTACTTAGCCCCATCTGATGAGGAGGTTCCCATTGAGGATCAGCCTTATGATGTTGCTGATTCACCTATAGCCTTATCTCCTGGCTATGTTGCTAACTCAGATCCTGAGGTGGACTCTGAGGAATGTCCAGTAGACTATCCAGCTAATGGAGGTGACGGCGATGATGATGACTCCTCTAATAATGACGAGGAGGAGGAGGAGCATCTAGCTCCGGCCGACTATGTTGTTGCACCCGTTGTTGACCATGTCCCCTCTTCTGAGGAGACAGGGCCGTTTAAGACCGATGAGTCTACGGCTACGCCACCATCACCACCGGCATATCATACCACTGCTAGAATATCTATCCGACCGAGGCACCTATGCCTTTTCCATCAGAGGAGGAGGTCAAGAGACTTCTTGCCTTACTACCACCACCACCATTACCACTCACTATCACCATACTCTGCAGAGGAACGCCTTGCTAGGTGTTTAGTTGCACCTGCACTTCCATTATCACCACTTCCTATAATATCTCACCCATATGATAGCCCTAACCATGTGCTTACACCCCCAGGCTTCAAAGCTGCCATGGGTAGATTGAGAGCCTTATCACCATCCACTCATCATCCACTACATCCATCACCAACATTACCACCTCCGCCATCATCACTACATTTACCACCACATGTACCCACATCATTACCATTACCATCATCACCACTACCAGCCTCACTGTTCATATAACCACCAGTCGACCGTAAGGAGGACATTCTTAAGACTGAGTTACCACCTCGTAAGAGGTTATGTCTGACTGCTCTCACATCGAGGTATGAGGTGGGGGAGAGTTCGACTGCTGCTCCTAGACCTACTGGAGGTCATGGGATAGACTATGGGTTTATCGGCACTCTGGATGCCGAAACCATATGTTAGAGAGCCAAGGAGGTCAGCTATAGGATCAGAGATGTTTGGGTAGACCCGACAGAGGCTGTTGAGGAGGTAGCACCAACGACCCTCGAGGGGGTCAATCCTAAAGTGACTGAGCTTGCTGCGGTTCAGGAGCAGGACACACAGGATATTTATGATGTGATAGAGGATACTCAGGATAGGCAGACTCAGTTGTTTCAGAGAGTCGATGGATTGGTTGAGGATAGACAGTTTCACTATGAGACTGCATGACTGTTGGATCAGGAGGTCCTGGTTTCTCAAGAAGCTTGGGCATATTCCGTTTGGTTGAGTTCGGCATTTCACTATGAACTGCAAGCATATAGGACTCATACCCAGATGCAGGACTTCTGTATCGCCTCACATGAGTCACTGATGACGACATTGATTACACATGTTTCATCACTGCAGGGACAGTTATCAGCAGCATTAGGACAGATTCAGGTACTTCGGGTTAGAGGTCAGACTCATGCAGATGATTGCGAGGGTGCTGGTAGTTCTGCCTAGGTTTACACTTCTCATGTCGTATTCATAGCTATCATTATGTTAGCCGACTAAGTATTATGGGTTTTATGCCCAGCTAGCACGGCAGTAGGACTTGTATTTTCATTTCTTGTATCAGACAATCATGTATGTTTTCTAGTTATATATAATGTGTTGTATTATGTTATGTTGATCTCAATTCTGTTATGTGTTGTGATCCCAGTCGTGTTATATAATCACTGTGTGATGTGATCTTGTTATATATATGTTGTACCCATGTCATGTTGTGATGTTTATGCAAACTCACGTGTTTTATATTGTTATGATTTAGAACAATATGCCACCAAGGAGATCCTCTGCTACTGCAAGGGCTGCTGCTGCTGCTGTGGCGGCTGCTACCCCTATGACAGCTGCTGCTGTTGAATAGCTAATCGAAGCAAGAGTGTCTGTGGCACTTGCTAATCATGAAACTCTTCGAAATAGCACTAATGGTCAGGGCGACGGAAGCCACAATTCTGATACTGGAATTAGAGGAATAGTACGTACTCCGCGTGAGTGTACGTACAAGGATTTTCTAAATTGCAAGCCCCTTTCTTTTAAGGGCACTGAAGGAGTGGTTTTGTTGTCATAATGGTTCGAGAAGATGGAATCAGTGTTCTATATCAGCAATTGTGCTGTGGAAAACCAAGTTAAGTTTGCTACTTGCACTTTCCTTAGAAATGCTCTAACGTGGTGGAACTCCCACATGAAGACTGTTACTCAAGATGTTGCTTATGCTATGGACTGGAAGGCACTAAAGAAGATGATGACAGTCAAATACCGCCTAAGGGGTGAAATCAAGAAGTTAGAAATTAAGCTCTGGAACCTAAAAGTAAAGGGTACTGATGTCGCGAGTTACACTCTACGTTTTTAAGAACTTGAACTGATGTGTGGAAGGATGTTCCACGAGGAATCGGATGAAGTTGAGAAATATGTTGGTGGACTTCCTGATATGATTCGAGGAAATGTAATGTCATATCAACCCAAGACGATGGAGAAAGAAATTGAGTTTGCTAACGATCAGATGGATTAAAAATTCCTCACTATTGCTGAAAGACAAGCTGAACAGAAGAAAAAGTTAGAGTTTAATGCTAGAAACAATCAGGGGCACCAACAACAAAATAAGAGGCAGAACACTAGGAGGGCTTACACTGATGGGCTTAGTGAAAATAGGGAGTACACAGGATCATTGCCCTTGTGTACAAAATGCAACTATCACCACAAAGGGCCATGTGCTCCCAGGTGTAATAAGTGCAAGAAGATCGGCCATCTGGCTCGTGACTGTAGGAGTTCTGGTCCTAATGGTAATAATAACAATCGTGGGAACTCCGAGATAACTCAAAATGCTGGCACTTGCTATGAGTGTGGTGTTTAGGGGCATTTCAAGAGAGACTGCCCGAAGTTGAAGAATAAAAACCGTGGTAATCAAGGTGGGAATGGCAATGCCCTAGCAAAAGTGTA
This sequence comes from Tanacetum coccineum, assembly GCA_026074375.1. NCBI lineage: Eukaryota > Viridiplantae > Streptophyta > Magnoliopsida > Asterales > Asteraceae > Tanacetum > Tanacetum coccineum. Next base: position 38,935 of record BQNB010006513.1, on the reverse strand, counting down.
TGTGGTGGGCAATGCAGGGACAAACCCAGACTCCAACGTCGTTACGGGTACGTTCCTTCTAAACAACCGCTATGCTTCTATCCTATTTGATACTGGTGCCGATAGGAGTTTTGTATCTACTATATTTAGCTCCCTAATTGATATCACACCAACTACATTAGACCATTATTACAATGTTCAACTAGCCGACGGGAAAATAATTAGGATAAACACTATCATTTGGGGTTATACATTAAACTTCTTAGATCATCCCTTCAACATTAACTTAATGCCTGTAGAACTTGGTAGTTTCGACGTCATAGATGGTATGGATTGGTTGGAAAAGTACCATGCTGTCATTGATTGTGCCGAGAAGATCGTTCGTATTCCCTGGGGAAATTAAACCTTAATTGTCCATGGTGACGGAAGCAGCCGGGGAAACAGGACTCGTTTGAACATCATTTCGTGCACCAAAACTCATAAATATTTGTTGAAAGGACATCACAACTTTTTGGCACATGTTACTACAAAGGAGATTGAAGACAAGTCAGGGGAGAAGCGACTTGAGGACGTATCAATCGTTCAAGATTTTCCTGAAGTATTTCCTGAAGAATTGAAAGGTCTTCTACTTACTCGACAAGTGGAATTCCAGATCAATTTGGTACCTGGTGTTGCACCTGTAGCATGAGCACCTTATCGATTGGATCCTTTGAAAATGAAAGAGTTATCAGAGCAACTGCAAGAGCTATCCGACAAGGGCTTTATAAGACCCAGTTCCCACCTTGGGGAGCTCCGGTCTTGTTTGACAAAAAGAAGGACGAATCATTCCAGATGTACATCGACTACCGGGAATTGAATAAACTGACGATGAAGAATCGTTATCCTCTCCCAAGGATTGATGATTTATTTGAATAACTACAAGGATCCAGTGTTTATTCGAAGATAGACTTACGGTCGGGTTATCATCAGCTTAGAGTACGAGAAGAGGATATTCTGAAGACGGCAATTAGGACTCGGTATGGTCATTACGAGTTCCAAGTGATGCCATTTGGTTTGACTAATGCACCTGCGGTATTCATGGACCTCATGATTCGAGTGTGCAAACCATACTTGGATAAGTTTGTAATTGTCTTTATTAACGATATACTAATTTATTCAAAGAATAAAAAGGAACATGAAGAACATCTTAAGGCAATTTTAGAACTGCTTAAGAAGGAGGAGCTATATGCTAAGTTTTCAAAATGTGAATTTTAGATTCCTATGGTATAATTTCTCGGTCACGTGATTGACTGTCAAGGCATTCATGTGGATCGTGTCAAGATTGAATCTATTAAAGATTGGGCGTCTCCTAAAACACCAATGGAGATTCATCAATTTTTAGGTCTTGCTGGATACTATCGAAGATTCATTGAAAGGTTTCCAAAAATCGCTAAGCCGATGACCAAACTTACTCAGAAGAAAGTCGCCTTTGAATAGGGTGACAAGCAGGAAGCTGCTTTTCAAACATTAAAGAATAAGTTATGTAGCGCAACTATCTTAGCTCTCCCTCAAGGAGCTGAGAACATCATTGTTTATTGTGATGCGTCACATAAAGGATTGGGTGTGGTGTTGATGCAAGATGAGAAGGTGATTACTTACGCATCCTGACAGTTGAAGATTCATGAGAAGAATTATACTACTCATGATTTGGAACTTGGTGCAGTGGTGTTTGCTCTGAAGATTTGGAGGCACTACCTGTATGGAACCAAGTGTACAGTGTTCACAGATCATAAGAGTCTACAACATATACTAGACCAAAAGGAGTTGAATATGAGGCAACGTCGTTGGTTAGAGTTGCTCAGTGACTACGATTGTGAGATTCGTTATCACCCGGGGAAGGCAAATGTTGTTGCTGATGCTTTGAGCAGGAAAGAACGAATTAAACCATTAAGAGTCCGAGCTTTAGTTATGACTATTGGTTTGGATCTTCCCAAACAAATCTTAAATGCTCAGACTGAAGCACAGAAACTAGAGAATCTAAAAAACGAAGATGTAGGAGGTATGATCAAGAAGGATATACCGAAGGAGAAGTTGGAGCCCCACGCCGATGGAACCTTATGCTTAAATGGTAGGAGTTGGTTGAAATGTTATGGTGACTTGAGGACTGTGATCATGCACGAGTCCCACAAATCAAAATACTCTATCCATCCGGGTTCCGAAAAGATGTACCAAGACATGAAGAAGCTATATTGGTGGCCCAATATGAAAGCCGACATCGCCACTTATGTTAGCAAATGTTTGACATGTGCTAGGGTCAAGGCCGAACCCCAAAGGCCATCAGGTTTGTTGGTACAACCCGAGATACCCCAATGGAAGTGGGATAACATCACAATGTATTTTATCACAAAGCTTCCTAAGTCATCGCAAGGCTATGACACCATTTGGGTGATTGTTGACCGACTTACGAAGTCTGCAATCTTTGTACCAATGAGGGAAAATGACCCTATAGAGAAGTTGGCAAGGATGTACCTAAAGGAGGTAGTCACAAGGTATGGAATACCTGTCTCGGTCATTTGTGATTGTGACCCTAGATTCGCATCAAATTTCTAGAGGTCACTTCAAAAGGCTTTGGGTACTAATTTGGATATGAGTACTGCGTACCATCCACAAACTGATAAACAAAGTGAGAGAACTATCCAAACTCTCGAGGATATGCTACGTGCTTATGTGATCGACTTTGGAAATGGTTGGGTTAAACATTTGCCACTAGTTGAGTTTTCTTAGAACAGTAGTTATCACGCTAGCATCAAGGCTGCACCGTTTGAAGCACTTTACGGTCGAAAGTGTTGTTCACCTGTTTGTTGGGCCGAGGTTGGACAAGTTCAACTCACCGGTCCAGAAATAGCCTAAGAGACAACTGAGAAGGTCATTCAGATCAAGCAAAGAATGCAAGCCGCTCGTGACCAACAAAAAAGTTACGCCAATTTAAAGCGTAAGCCGATGGAGTTTCAAGTTGGGGATAGGGTTATGCTCAAGGTTTCACTGTGGAAAGGGGTCGTACGTTTTGGCAAACGGGGAAAGTTAAACCCTAGGTATGTTGGACCCTTTAAGGTGCTGGAAAAGGTAGGATCCGTTGCTTACAAGCTTGAGCTTCCCCAAGAGTTTAGCATGGTTCACAATACATTTCATGTATCCAACTTGAAGAAATGTTATTCCGACGAACCATTAGCCGTTCCATTAGAAGGACTTCATGTTGATGACAAGCTCCGTTTTGTGGAGGAACCCGTAGAGATCATGGATCGAGAAGTCAAACGGTTGAATCAAAGTCGTATCCTAATTTTCAAGGTTTGATGGAACTCGAGGAGAGGTCTTGAGTTAACATGGGAACGTAAAGACCAATTTCAAAAAAAGTATCCGCATCTCTTCACTAAACCCGTACCTTCGTCAAGTGTCGCGACTTGAGCCTTGGGGACAAGGCTCTTCTAACGGGAGGAGACTGTAACATTTCACATTTTCAGGTCATTTACGACTTCAATTATTTAATTATTTATTTTTAGGCTTTTGCGCGTTTACTTTTAATTTTTACCGTTAAGCTAAATTACGTAAACTAAAAAATGAGCATTCAACGTAAACGGGCATCAAACAACTAAATGTTTACGTCAAGTAAGTGTTATAAAGTTATTAGGATGATAATTTATAACTTTACGCTTTTTATTTTTATTGGTTACGTAAAACGTCTACGTAACGCAATAAAACTATGGTTTTGCATGCATGGCAAACCATAAACCCACCTACACTTTAACAAATACCCACTAATACTCAAAAATCTCATAAACCTTTATCTATTTCAGCCCCTAAATGAATTTTACACATATATGGCACATACTACTTGATATTAATTCAACAACTCTCTACTATCAAACTTAAACTACATTATTTGTTAACCAATGGATCAAATAACTTTCTTTTGTCTCTCTTCTTGTTCCAACCCACGTCCAAGCATGCATGAACATCAAGAAACCAAGTGACAAGCATGAAAGCTTAGTCTTGTCATTCTTACAAGACACAAAAGCATTGTACCTACACTTACAATACCTAGATCATATTATAAACTTTATTTTTGTCCTCTTTGTCCCTTTTTGCTCCCAACCCACGGCTAGAACCAAGAACAAGGAAGTAAACCATGATACAAACATACTTGAAGTGTCATTCCATCCTTACACAGAGTAAACCTAAACCAAACTTGTCCCTAAGCCTAAGATGTACTTAAATACTTAAAAACACTTACTTGTCTCATCTTTTGGCTTCCCTAACCGGACATGGGACAAAACAAGGCAAAACTTTGCTTGTTTTTGATATAGTGATTTCCTAGTATTATCCATGCTATATATGTGTCCTTATCAATCACAAGTAAACATTTAACTCACAAACACTCTCAAACATCCCAAAACCCACGGCTTGAATTTTTCACCAACAAAACTTTCATAGTTTTCATTTCTCAAGGGTTACAAGCATACAAGGGTCATTACTAATCATATATAAGGTGTCTTGGAAGCTTGGTTTGGGTTATACAAGGGTTTATACAAGGAAGATTTCAAATTTGGATTTTTAAGAAAATTAGGGTTTTCTAAACCTAATTTTCTAATTAGGGTTTCTTAGTTGGGTTTGATCTTGTTCATCATTCATCCTACATTCATCTAAGGTTTACATAAGACCCTAATCTTTTCAATACTTTCATTTCATGTATTATATAATTATGTATAGTTAAATCATCACCTAGGTTTTCTTATTAAAGTTTATAAGATAAAATCATATGTATACATACACGAATTTATTTTATGTATGGTTAAGATGATGTTTTAAATATGTTAATATGTTTAAAACAAGGATTTACAAGCCATGGATAGTTTATATAACTATTTGTCAAGTATTGATTATTTATTTAATTATAAAGTTTAGATAAGTAAATAAATCTGTTGGACAATTTTCTTGGACAATATAGACCTATTATGATGGACACAATGTAGAGGACTTAAATTATATACCATGGTTGTTAATTTATAAATTAGAAGACTTATGATAATTTTATAAAGTTTAAAAATGTATAAAATGAGTTAATTAATCTTCTATATGCTACTATTCATTCGAACTAATTGACACTTTATTTTTATGTTTTATAAAGATAATACATCTCATAAGGATCGTAAGCATATAAGAAACTTGAAATTCCGATAAATAACGAAGGAGTTATGATTTTTACGAGATTATGCGTATAAAAGTGTTTTTATAAAACTAAGTTTATAAAGCCTATATTATTTCGAATCTGAGATATTTCTTTTATATTTTTTTGTAAAAGTAGACATTTTAAGGATTCTAAAAAGGTAAGAAACTTGAAAACCCAATGGATAATGAACTAGTTATGACTTTTTCATGTTTATGTAATAAAATAAACAAAAGTGACTTTATAAAGGTAATTTTATAAAAACTAATTTTTTTACAAAAACATACAGTGGACATGGACCATGTTAGATGATAGAAAAATTAATTATGAAGGCATGGACATAAGAATCACTAGAAACCGAATTAAAACGAATAAGATACAATAAATATACGATTTCAACAATTAAAATTTATAAAAAGTATTTTTATAAATCTACACTTACTATTACTGTTCAAACAGTAAATATGAATATAATAAATATAATATTTGATTAGATTTTTCAAATACGAATCCATACATGTAAAGAATGATGAAAACAGGGTTAAAACGAATAAGTAACGACTCTTTTAAGTTACAACGATTAATTATATAAAAATAGTTTTATATAATTTATAAAATATTATTAAAGTTACTGTTCATCAGTGATTATAATATTGCAAATATGATATTTGACTAGAACATTCAAAAATGAAGCCATAGATATAAATAACATATTTAAAACGAGAGGGAAATAACGTTTTTACTAAAGTGATATTTATAACGTTTTTAAATATTATTTTCTTAAATAATTAAAGCATTTATAAAATGGAGTTATATAAATAAGACATCAAGTATTTTTGGCAAATAACGAATTGTTGGACAAGTATACCATTTTTACAAACACTTTTAGGTGGTGATGTAACTATATAGAATTATATGTGGTATTAGTTATTCAAAGTACTTAGTACTCATACGACCTATATTTAATTAGGTTGCATTCGGTCATATCCGTGACGTTTTCATTCGCTTGATTTATTTCATTCACTTCCTTTACCGAGGTGAGTTCATAGCCCCATGTTTTACAATATCAATGATTTACAACTTTTGGGTTGAGAAACATGCATTGATTTACGATTGGACGCAAGTATACATTTTTACATGATTACGTGTTTGCCTAAGTAGCGATAACCCTCAGAGCCCATTATCATGAATTGTCAATTACTTTGTGTGAGCGCGAATGTTATAAATAGATCTATTTGATATTGACATCCCCGTTCGGGTGAATAGCGCTCACTGTGCCGGTTTACCGGACAACGGACGTATACCATGTCGGATTTAGGATGTTGCGGGTTAGAACATCAATACGGGCAATGTTGGCAATTTATGTTTCATTTCATACATGTCGAGCTTCAGTGTCATGGGCTTAGGGAAACGTAATTACATTTTGTGATGTTTGCATATGTTGCATTATCACGGAGAAAATCTTGCTGTCCTACATTACATTTTACATAAACCTATGAATTCACCAACTTTATGTTGACGTTTGAAGCATGTTTTCTCAGGTCAATGAGGCACGAGGTGCTAAGGATACATTAGGGATACTCTTTTGGGAAGTCATGCATAAAAGATTTGGAGTCATTACATCTTGGGATATTTGTTATGATCTAAAATCTTGTCATTTCAATGTTGAACAATTTAAACCGTTGTGCTTTGTATTAAACAATTTCAATAAATCCAATGTATCGTATTTCAAACGACTCTTTTAGAGGTCTTTCTCATATCTTGTGCTATTGATCTATGAAGTAACGCTCCCGGACACATTATTCCACTGCGACCCAATTTGGGGGTGTTACAACGGTTTTGTAACACCCCCAAAATAGGCCACAGCGGAATATGATGTTCCGGGGGTATTACTTCATAGATCAATAGCACAAGATATGAGAACGACCATTATAAGGGTCGTTTGAAAACATATACATTGGATTTAATAAATGGTTCGTTACAAAGCTCATAGGCTTAACTTGTTTGACTTGATAATGTAAAGATTTCACCACATAACAACATCTCAAAATGTAATGCAAGTAAATCTTTATAATAATATGACTTCAAAAGATGACCATCCAATGTATCCTTGACTTGCACCTTATTGACCTGAGAAAACATGTTTAAACTGTCAACAATAATTTTGGTGAATTTATAGGTTTGTTAATGAATTGGATAGCAAGATTTCCCTATAATAAAGTAACAAATACAATATCACAAAAATGTATTACGAAATGCTCTAAGCTCATGACACCGAAGCTAAACAATGTATGTATGTTGAATACACATAAATGACTTTGCCCAATGTAGATGTTCAACCCGTAACATCCATGAGTCCAAATGGTATACGTTCGTCGTATCCGGCCAACCGGTAAACTAGCAAGCGCTACTTGCCCAAACGGGGATGTTAATCCCAAATAGATCTATTCATAACATTTGCGCTTATATAATGCAATTAACAATTACATCTATGTAATTAACAGTTCATGATGATGGGCATAGTGTGTTATAACTACTTAGGCAAACTCGTAATATTTAAATTTAAAATGTACTTGCTTCTTATTTGTAAAACAAACATGATCTCATCCCCGAGATTTGATAAATGATTGAAAAAGTATAAAAGTGGGGACTATAAACTCACATCAAGTAATGATAACGTAATAGCAAGGTAGTGACACGAAGAACGATGCAAAAGGCTTTATCCGCAACCTAAGAATAAATAATACATATTCACTAAACGGAAAAATAATAATATAAATACTTGCAATCTCGTCCCTAGTGTGTGCTTGAACTTTATTTAAAATGATGACGTTTGAAAACAATTTCTTGTTTTAAAAATAGTCAACTTTATTGGGTCAACGCGGTCAAAATATAAGCATATAATTTACGACTTTAGACCTTTAAGAAACTAGGTCGTATATACTTTAAAATATTAGTTTAGGTCGGCCTTTGGTTTGGTCTCTAAGTGCGTTAAATAATTAGACGAAACGTTGACGTTTAACTAAATCATTTAAGTGAAATTTTACTAAGTTTTATATTGGATGTCTTGGAGTTTTACAATGAATATATGGATTCGTTATCTAACGGTAATGAAAACTAAAAACATATTTGAAGTCTTAGCTGGGTCGTCTACAACTTTCGTCTTTTAAGTTTTGTCCAACGAGGTCGTTTAAATAGTTAAAAATAGGGCCAAACATGTGCGGGTCGCAAGACAGTTTTATACTTAGAAAAATATTTAAGCTGCAAATCAGCGTATGCTGATTGCGAGGTCAGGTTTTTGGTCTTAGTTTACGGCTTCGCTACTTAACCTTAGGGTGAAACAAAGATACATTAGTAAACTAGGTTGGTTGGTCTACGTTCTTCTTTTATTAGTTTAGTGGGTTGGGGCTATTATTTATCTTTTATAACTTTTGAATGACGGGGTCGTTAACTGGTTCGAAAGTGAGTCGAAAGGTAGGGGTGTGCGTTGGCCAAAACTGGCTGAGTGCACACAAAGTGTTCGACAGATTGTCGACACTTGTGACAAACACCCGAAAGTAAACTCGAATTGCGAGCAGGATACTAAACGAAAAAGGGTGATGTTTGTTCTAGCTTAAAGGTGATACATCAGGCTTCAAATAACATCCTTTAGTTCGAGTTAACATTAGACAAATGTGTGGCAAATCACGGAGTAAAACTGGTTCGTTGGCTGTTTTATAAAAAGTATGTGCGCATGATTCTCCTAGAGTATTTAAAGGGCCATAACGTACTCGTTTCTTAACCATTTTTGACGACTCGAATTGCTAAATAGAGCTCAATAGGTCAACTATATTTCGCAACTAATTTCTGGATTTAGGGGGCATGATTACCCATCGTATCTTACTCCCCAAACCACTAAGTTGCTAAGTGCTAAAAGAAAGAAAAGTGAGCTGGAATTTTATGTTTACCCAAATCGCTTGCTATGCATGCGACGCCACTTTTGGCATAACTAGGGCTTATCCTAGGGCACGTTAGCAGCATGCATCACTTATTTAAACGAGGTGATTACACCCAACATCGATGTATGGCTTACCTTTTATTCGTTTATCAGAAAGTATGCAAGGTTTTTAAATCTTGATTTCATATTAACCATAAAAACATAGGTCGTTCAAGCACAATGAACCTAGGCAACAAGAATGCATATATAAATGAATAGAACTTAACAAGAGTGTAGGACTCACAGGGGCCTTAGAGGGCGACGTTGCCTAAACTGAACCAACCAAAAACCCTAATGGTGCAATCCTTAATGATTCGCAGCAACACCTGAACCAAAAGTCATTCCACACACTTAGGCCTCACCGACGTGCTTATAACACCACGAAGACACTACTTCTCCTTGCTTGACCCACGACTAGTATCAAAAATCTAAGAGTGACGAAAGTGGGTTAGGGTTTTTAGGGTTTTTGGTGCATAATAAAGATACAAAAAAAGGTGTGGGTTTGTTTGTGTGCTGAGTATGAGTCGAAACCAGAGAAATCAAGAAACCAAGTGGGATGAATGAAGTATGGGGTATATGAGTTGTGTTATGACAGTGTTTTCAAAGAAACAACTTGGTCTTTTATGCATGAATAAGAGGCAGGCATAGTGTTCTTGTGAAAGATCACGTTTGATTGTTGATTCAATAAGGGCAAAGAATTTCTTGGGTTAAAATTGGTTAAAACACAGTATTTAAAAGGCGGAAACTGTTTATGACTTGGAAGCAAAACCGAAGTGATAGCAGCTAGGAAATCATGAGATTTGTGTAGGTTTTGCAAAAAAGGAGTTATGGGCTTCTACCCAAGGGTTTTTAGGAGTTAAAAGGGGTTTTGAATTACTTGTGTTTATCTGATATCAACCCAACGTGACTATATGTTTTGATAGGAGGGAAAATGTCGACACTCATGCTAGTTGGTAGGAGTATATGGATTTTATTCTAGTTTATTTAGTTTCCTAATGCATAAGGGTTAAACTTTGATGTAGTTTATTATTAATAGATTTCTATTTTGATTGAATAAAAGGAATGAGATCAAGTAGTTTTCTTGACACGAAACATAAATTAGATGACGAATACGGAGGTATCAAGTAAAGCCTTAATGAGTGTAGTTGACGTTTCTAGAAAACGTTGAATTTTTGATGCCTACTCGATTTAACTAGTGAGGTTTAAATGGAAGTAATCACATAATTCCAATAAATAAAAAGGAAAATGAATTAATTTGGGATTGTAATATGACCTGAAAAACACAGGGTGTTATATGTTCTAATGTAGTGGGGGTAATGCTAATCGATGCACTAAAGGTAGAAGATACAAAGCTCCTATCCGCACCAGTATCGAACAAAATTGTATCATAACGGTTGTTGAGAAGAAACGTACCCATTGATGACGTTAGAGTCCGGGCTTGCATCTCTTCCTCCCAAAGCATAAGCTCTCCCTTGAGCTGTGCCATTCCCGTTGCCATTTCCATGGTTCTTTAGTTTTGAACAATCCCTCCTCATATGCCCGGTGTTACCACATTCATAGCATGCCCCAACCTTTTGATTCTTATTGTTATTGTTGGTGTTGACCCGGCAATCAGTGGTAGCATGACCATACCTCTTGCATTTTCCACACTTGGGTGCACATTGTCCAGTGTGATGGTAATTGCACTTGGTGCACAGAGGTAGGTCTCTAGTATAGGCCTTCTTTTCACCAAGGCCAGCAGTGTATGCCCTAGCTACATTTTGCTTCTTGTGGGGTTGTTGTTGGTGATTGTTTCTTGAAGAATCATCAGCCTTCCTTTTATTTTCATTCTGCCTTTCTGCATTAGTGCGGAGCTTCTGATCCATCAAGTCGTTGGCCAACTCGATAGCAAAGTCCAGAGACTTGGGTCTTGCAGACATGACATTTCCATGAATGTTATCGAGAAGTCCACCGATATACTTGTCAATCTTCGTTGTTTCATCAGCAAGAAATTTGGTGCACATCAAGGCTAGTTCTTGGAAACGCTGGGTGTAAGCTGCAACATCAATTACCCTGACCTTAAGGTTCCACAGTTCAATTTCAAGTTTCTTGATTTCACCATTAGGACAATATTTGTCCGTTAATTTTTTCTTGAAAGTCCCGCAAGTCATAGCTTAAGCAATATCATGACCTAAGGTTCTCACATGACCATTCCACCAGGTTAGTACAGAACCTAGCAGAGTGCAGTTAGCAAGCTTCACTTGATTTTCAATGGCACAACCGCTAATGTGGAATACTAATTCCATCTTTTCGATCCATTAAGACAAGACAACAATGTCTTCAGTTCCCTTGAAGTTCAATGGTTAGCATTTCATGAAGTTGAGGTAGGAACAGATACGTGCAGGTTGCACAGGTCTTCTAAGTCCTCCACCCGAATTGTGGCTTGCATCATCCTGAGTGTGGGTAGAGTTTCTTTGGATTGCCCGATCGATCATAGCTTGAATGGATTATGGAGTCATAGCATCGTTTGCTCCTTGTCTTGTCACAGGCATGATTCTAATAATCATAAGAATACAATGTATGTGAGATATAATCACAATGTCGAAACAAATAGATATGATAATAATAACTACACCACAACACAATGGAAAATGAATAAAATGAGATCAACCATAACATCATACATCAACATTTCTTAACATAATGTCGAATCATACATGATTTGTTTGGATAAAAAATGACCACAAATGATCTTAGTACAGAAAATGAAAATATGTCCTAGAGTCTATTAGCTGGGAATTACCCATAAAGCTTAATTGACTATACAAGATAGCTAGAAATGAAAAGTACAACTGACAGCTACTACCGGCGTCCTCCACCGTATCAATCCGAGCTCTAGCCTCTAGCACCTGGGTACGCATGATCTGTTTGACTGCATCATCCTCAGCTCTTTGGCGCTGCCACTCCATACGACTTATGTGAGTCTCCAGTGTCTTAAGTGGCGCCAATAATGCCCTGTTCCAAGCCTCGGAACTAAGGTAAGCCTGGCGTACCTCATGCAACTTTGTCTCGTAAGTAGTCCTCTAACCTCTCACTACATCAATCTCGAGCCTAATGTCTTTGCGGTCAGTCCGAGCATCATGAAGATGTGTATAGAAAATCTCACTCTTTTGCCTGCGAACCTGTGCCTGGTAGCTGACCCTTAAATTGACTTCCTCAATGGAAGTTATCATCCTATGCTCAGAAGTCTGTAAAGCTCTAACATAACCAACATCCTCTGCTCTGTCAGCGGCTCTAGCAATAGTCCGGGTATCATGACAAGGACTACGAATCAAACCCTGTCTGGCCTCAACAGCATCAACAAAATCGTACTAACCTCTGGGTGCTCTAGCAGCAACAACAGAACTCTCTGCTACATTACACCCAGGTGGGGGAGCAGTAAGTACAAATCTCCTCCGAGGTGGCATGTCCTCCTCAGGGATGTCATCTCTCATACGGATCATGGCTGCCCTATGACCCAATGGTGCCTGATCATAGGTAGGGTTGGTGGGTGGTATAGGTGCGGCAGCATGCTCAGCAATGCGTGCCTCCATGGATGCTGACATAGGTGGCTCAAGTCGGACAGTCTTTCGTGCCCTACAGAGACGTGTCTGAGAAAAAGGGACCCTAGTCTGAGGTGATCTAGGTGTAGGTGCAGACTCATCAGTCTCAAATGCCTTTGTATCCCCAGCTGAGGGAACAGGGTCAACAACAGGTACCACAGAAGAATCAGCCAGAGCTAGGTGCTCCTCCTCCTCCTCGTCCTCAGTGGGCTCCTCATCCTCATCATCTGTATCATCATCATCGTCGTCATCCTCGGGCTCATGCTCCTCACTAGGATCCTCCTCGGGATCCTCATCATCATCCTCCTCGCCATCCTCGGGCTCATCTGGATAATCAATAGAATCCTCATTCGTATCCTCCTTGATCATATCTGAGTCATCAATGTATCTAAGTGACTCCGCGGTCGGTGAAGCATCATTAGCATTAGGCTGATCCTCGACCTGAATGTCAGCATCTGATGGTGCATGGTACTCCGGGTGCTCGGGCTCCGGAACGTATACTAGAACATGCTCATCCAACTCCATAGGGTCAGGTACATAGGCATGTGACAGTGGGTGTGCCTGCCCTTGTTGGGCGACCTCCTCGTATGGGTCTAACTCCGGAATCTCGCCGGCATTCACGAGTGGAATACCCCATGATGATGGTTCATTTGAATCAGAAGATACAGACATATATGTAACAGTGGACGAAGCGTTGTCTGAAGACATGGCGAATCTATAACCATAATATAAACTTGTATAAGTATATTATATAAGACCATCAGTAATATACGTAATGTAATATAAACACGTATATAACTTATGTAAGCACTTAGTAAAATCAACTAATGCTAAAATGTTGTATGACATGTAAGCATGTATACTAGATGCAAATAAGTAATGTATGTATGTCCCTTTGAAAACTTTTGAATGACATAATGTTTGAAAACGGTTATAGACCAAGTAAAAATGTTTGACCAGGTTCTCTATAACCTTGGCTCTGATACGAATCTGTAACACCCCTAAAATAGGCCACAACGGAATATGATGTTCCGAGGGTATTACTTTATAGATCAATAGCACAAGATATGAGAACGACCATTATAAGGGTCGTTTGAAAACTGATACATTGGATTTAATAAATGATTCGTTACAAAGCTCATAGGCTTAACTTGTTTGACTTGATAATGTAAAGATTTCACCACATAACAACATCTCAAAATGTAATGCACGTAAATCTTTATAATAATATGACTTCAAAAGATAACCATCCAATGTATCCTTGACTTGCACCTTATTGACCTGAGAAAACATGTTTAAACTATCAACAATAATGTTGGTGAATTTAAAGGTTTATAAAGTTAATGAAGTGGATAGCAAGATTTCCCGGTAAAAAAGTAACAAATACAATATCACAAAAATGTATTACGAAATGCACTAAGCTCATGACACAGAAGCTAAATAATGTATGTATGTTGAATACACATAAATGACTTTGCCCAATGTAGATGTTTAACCCGTAACATCCATGAGTCCAAATGGTATACGTTCGTCGTATCCGGTCAACCGGTAAACAAGCAACCGCGACTTGCCCGAATGGGGATGTTAATCCCAAATAGATCTATTCATAACATTCGCGCTTACATAATGCAATTAACAATTACATCTATACAATTAACAGTTCATGATGATGGGCATAGTGGGTTATAGCTACTTAGGCAAACTCGTAATATTTGAATTTAAAATGTACTTGCTTCCTGTTTGTAAAACAAACATGATCTCATCCCCGGGATTTGATAAATGATTGAAAAAACATAAAAGATGGGGACTATAAACTCACATCAAGTAATGATAACGTAGAAGCAAAGTAGTGGCACAAAAAACAATGCAAAAGACTTTATCCGCAACCTATGAATAAATAATACATATTCACTAAACGGAAAAATAATACTATAAATACTTGCAATCTTGTCCCTAGTGTGTGCTTAAACTTTATTTAAAATAATGATATTTGAAAACAATTTTTTATTTTAAAATGGTCAACTTTATCGGGTCAACATGGTCAAAATATAAGTATATAATTTACGACTTTGGACTTTTAAGAAACTAGGTTGCATATACTTTAAAATATTAGTTTAGGTCAGCCCTTGGTTTGGTCTCTAAGTACGTTAACTAATTTGACGAAACGTTGACGTTTACTATTTGAGTTAAGCGCATATTTTACTAAGTTTTATTATGAGACGACTTAGAGTTTTACAATTAATTTACGAGTTCGTTGGACGACCATAATGAAAAGTAAAAGTATATTTGTAATCTCAGTTGGGTAGTCTACAACTTTCGTTAAAAACATCGTTTGAGTAGTTAAAAACAAGGCTAAACATACGCGAGTCGCAAGGCAGTTTTATACTTAGAAAATATTAGGTTGTTTTAGCTTATCTCGTTTGCGTGGTCAGAGTTTTAAAGTCAGATTGTGGTTTCGTTGCTTGACGTTAGAACAAAATAAAAATGCCTTATTAATCTATGGCCTACTGGCTATTATTTATCTTTTATAACTTTTGCATGACGGGGTCGTTAAGTGGGTCGAAAGGTAGGGGTGTGCGTTGGCCAAAACTGGCTGAGTGCACACAAAGTGTTCGACAGATTGTCGACACTTGTGACAAACACCCGAAAGTAAACTCGAATTGCGAGCAGGATACTAAACGAAAAAGGGTGATGTTTGTTCTAGCTTAAAGGTGATACGTCAGGCTTCAAGTAACATCCTTTAGTTCGAGTTAAAATTAGACAAATGTGTGGCAAATCACAGAGTAAAACTGGTTCGTTGGCTGTTTTATAAAAAGTATGTGCGCATGATTCTCCTAGAGTATTTAAAGGGCCATAACGTACTCGTTTCTTAACCATTTTTGACGACTCAAATTGCTAAATAGAGCTCAATAGGTCAACTATATTTCGCAACTAATTTTTGGATTTAGGGGGCATGATTATCCATCGTATCTTACTCCCCAAACCACTAAGTTGCTAAGTGCTAAAAGAAAGAAAAGTGAGCTGGAATTTTATGTTTACCCAAATCGCTTGTTATGCATGCGACACCACTTTTAGCATAACTAGGGCTTATCCTAGGGCACGTTAGCAGCATGCATCACTTATTTAAACAAGGTGATTACACCCAACATCGATGTATGGCTTACCTTTTATTCGTTTATCAAAAAGTATGCAAGGTTTTTAAATCTTGATTTCATATTAACCATAAAAACATAGGTCGTTCAAGCACAATGAACCTAGGCAACAAGAATGCATATATATATATATATATGAATAGAACTTAACAAGAGTGTAGGACTCACAAGGGCCTTGGAGGGCGACGTTGCCTAAACTGAACCAACCGAAAACCCTAATGGTGCAACCCTTAATGATTCGCGGCAACACCTAAACCAAAAGTCGTTCCACACACTTAGGCCTCACCGACGTGCTTATAACACCACGAAGACACTGCCTCTCCTTGCTTGACCCACGACTAATATCGAAAATCTAAGAGTGACGAAAGTGGGTTAGGGTTTTTAGGGTTTTTGGTGCATAATGAAGATACAAAAAAAGGTGTGGGTTTGTTTATGTGCTGAGTATGAGTCAAAACCAGAGAAATCAAGAAACCAAGTGGGATGAATGAAGTATGGGGTATATGAGTTGTGTTATGGCTGTGTTTTTAAAGAAACAACTTGGTCTTTTATGCATGAATAAGAGGTAGGCATAGTGTTCTTGTGAAAGATCACGTTTGATTGTTGATTCAATAAGGGCAAAGAATTTCTTGGGTTAAAATCGATCAAAACACAGTATTTAAATGGCGGAAACTGTTTAAGATATGGAAGCAAAACTGAAGTGATAGCAGTTAGGAAATCACGAGATTTGTGTGGGTTTTGCAAAAAAGGAGTTATGGGCTTCTAATCAAGGGTTTTTAGGAGTTAAAAGGGGTTTTGAATTACTTGTGTTTATCTGATAACAACCCAATGTGACTAAATGTTTTGATAGGAGGGAAAATGTCGACACTCATGCTAATTGGTAGGAGTATATGGATTTTATTCTAGTTTATTTAGTTTCCTAATGCATAAGGGTTAAACTTTGATGTAGTTTATTATTAATAGATTTCTATTTTGATTGAATAAAAGGAATGAGATCAAGTAGCTTTCTTGACGCGAAACATAAATTAGATGAGGAATACGGAGGTTTCAAGTAAATCCTTAATGAGTGTAGTTGACGTTTCTAGCAAACGTTAAATTTTTAATGCCTACGCGATTTAACCAGCGAGGTTTAAATGGAAGTAATCACACAATTCCAATAAATAAAAAGGAAAATGAATTAATTTGGGATTGTAATATGACCTGAAAACACGGGTTGTTATAGTCTTCCCCGATTAAATGAGCCTTGTCCTCAAGGCTTAAGGCGCGATACTTGACGATGGTCCGGTCTTGGTGAAGAGATGTGGATACTTCTGCTTGAATTGGTCTTCACGTTCCTAGGTAAACTCAGGACCTCGTTTAGAGTTCCATTTCACCTTAACGATGGGAATGCGTCTTCTCTTCAATTGTTTGATTTCATGGTCTATGACTTCTACTGGCTCTTCCACAAAATGGAGTTTGTCATCCACACGTAGCTCTTCCAACGGAATCACAAGTGATTCATCGGACAGACACTTCTTCAGATTTGACACGTGGAACGTGCTATGAACTCGGCTTAATTGATGTGGTAGCTCAAGTTTATAGGCAACCGTTCTGATTATCTCGATCACCTTGAAAGGACTGACATACCTAGGGTTTAACTTCCCCCGTTTGCCAAAACGCACAACTCCTTTCCAAGGTGAATCTTTTAACATGACCTTGTCACCAACTTGAAATACCATTGGTTTACGTCTAATGTTGCATAGCTCTTCTGTCGGTCATGAGCTGCTTGGATTCTGCTTTTGATTTGAACGATCTTCTCAGTGGTTTCATGAATTATTGCAGGACCGGTAAGCTGAGCATCTCTAACTTCTGCGCAACATACGGGTGATCGACACTTTCGCCCATACAGTGCCTCGAATGGTGCAGCATTTATGCTGGTATGGTAACTATTGTTGTAAGAGAATTATACTAACGGTAAATGTCTATCCCAATTCTTTCCAAAGTCTAACACGCAAGCGCGTAACATGTCTTCCAATGTTTGGATAGTCCTTTCACTTTGACCGTTAGTTTCGGGGTGATAGGCCGTACTCATGCCCAATCAGGTTCCTAAAGCCTTATGAAGTGCTTGCCAGAATAGTGAAGTAAATCTACCATCATGATCGGAGATAATAGAAACAGGCACACCGTGTCGGGTGACTACTTCCTTCATGTAAAGCTTCATTAACTTCTCCATGGGATCATTTTCCCTCATTGGTAGGAAGTGAGCAGATTTTGTAAGACGATCAACGATCACCCAAATTGTGTCATAACCGTTTGCCGTCTTAAGGAGTTTAGTGACGAAATCCATGGTGATTTTCTCCCACTTCCATTCTGGAATCTCCGGTTGGACTAGTAAGCCGGAAGGTTTTTGATGTTCTGCCTTGACTTTAGCACAAGTCAAACATTTGCTAACATAAGTGGCAATGTTCCCCTTCATGTTAGGCCACCAATACAACTGCTTCAAGTCTTGGTACATCTTATTTGAACCCAGATGAATAGAATATTTTGACTTATGAGACTCGTGCATGACTAGAGTCCTTAAGTCGCCATAACACGGTAACCAACTCCTATTGTTTAAACATAAAGTTCCGTCCGCACGGGGTTTCAATCTTTCCTTTGTAAGGTCTTGTTGGAGCATACCTCCAACATCTGCAGCAGTAAGGTTTTCAGGTTTTAATGCTTCGGTTTGAGCTTCTAGGATTTGTTTAGGAAGGTTCAAGTTAATAGTTATAACTAAGGCTCGAACTCTTAATGGTTTAGACCGTTCTTTCCTGCTCAAAGCATCAGCAACAACGTTTGCCTTCCCCGGGTGATAACGAATGTCACAATCGTAATCACTAAGCAATTCCAACCAACGCCGTTGTCTCATATTCAACTCTTTTTGATCGAGGATATGTTGTAAACTCTTGTGGTTAGTAAATACGGTGCACCTTGTCCCGTATAAGTAATGTCTTCACATCTTAAGAGCGAACACCACAGCTTCGAGTTCCAGATCATGAGTTGTGTAGTTTTTCTCATGGATCTTCAGTTGTCAAGAAGCATAGGATATAACTTTCTTGTTTTGCATAAGCACGACACCCAAACCTTTATGCGATGCATCACAATAAACAACAAAGTTCTCTAATCCTTTAGGCAAGGCCAGAATGGGTGCGCTATATAGCTTTTGCTTGATCAACTAAAATGCAGCTTCCACCGTTTCTCCCCAGTCAAACTTTACATTCTTCTGAGTCAGCTTAGTCATTGGCTTCGCGATTTTGGAAAAGCCTTCAATGAATCTTCTATAATAGCCGACGAGTCCTAAAAATTAGCGGATCTTTGTTGGACTCTTAGGAGATGCCCAATCTTTAATCGACTCGATCTTTGCTGGATCTACGTGAATGCCTTTGCTATCAATCACGTGTCTGAGAAACTGTACTTTTAGAATCCAAAATTCACACTTGGAAAATTTTGCGTACAACTCCTCTTTCTTAAGCAACTCCAAAATCAATCTGAGATGCTCTTCATGCTCTTCCTTGTCCTTTGAATAAATTAGTATATCGTCGATAAAGATAATCACAAACTTATCTAAATAAGGTTTGCACACTTGGTTCATGAGGTCCATAAATACTGCCGGTGCGTTTGTCAAACCAAAAGGCATTACTTGAAATTCGTAATGCCCGTAACGCGTCCTAAACGCAGTCTTGGGAATGTCTTCTTCGCGAACTCTCAACTGATGGTAACCTGATTGTAAGTTGAATTTCGAGGAGACACTCGACCCTTGAAGTTGATCGAACAAGTCATCAATTCTAGTCAGTGGGTAATGGTTCTTCACCGTTAACTTGTTCAGTTCACGATAATCGATGCACATGCGAAATGATCCGTCTTTCTTTTTGACGAACAAGACTGGAGCTCCCCAAGGTGAAGAGCTAGGTCTTATAAATCCCTTGTCGGATAGTTCTTAAAGTTGTTCCGCCAGTTCTTTCATTTCTGATGGTGCCAACCGATAAGGTATCCGTGCTACAGGTGCAGCACCTGGTACCAAATCAATTTGGAATTCTACTTATCGAGTTGGTAGAATACCCGAAAAGTCTTCAGGAAAGTCTCTGACGATCGGCATGTTCTCAAGTCGTTTCTCCTCCGACTTGTCCTTGGCTTCCTTCGTAGTAATATGTGCCAAAAAGACATCACATCCTTTTGACAAGTACTCTTGTGCTTTAGTGCATGAAATGATATTCAGTTAGGATTCCTTCCTTTGATTGCTTCCATCACCTTGAAAAATTAACGTTTCTTTTCCGAAAGGAACACGTACAATCTTTTCATCACAGATGATCACTCCATGATACCTTGTCAACCAATCCATCCCAATAATGACGTCAAAACTACCGAGTAAGACAGGCGTCAAGTCGATGTTGAAAGGATGATTCATGAAGTTTAGAGTACAACCTCGAATTATGGTATTAACTCCTATGATTTTCTCATCGGCTAATTCTACGTCATAATGATTTTCTAATGTAGTGGGGGTAATGTTAATCGATGCACTAAAGGTAGAAGTTACAAAGCTCCTATCCGCACCAGTATCAAACAAAATTGTAGCATAACGGTTATTGAGAAGAAACGTACCCATTGATGACGTTAGAGTCCGGGCTAGCATCTCTTCCTCCCAAAGCATAAGCTCTCCCTTGAGCTGTGCCATTCTCGTTGCCATTTCTATGGTTCTTTAGTTTTGGACAATCCTTCCTCATATGCCTGGTGTTACCACATTCATAGCATGCCCTAGCCTTTTGATTCTTATTGTTGTTGTTGGTGTTGACCTGGTAATCAGTGGTAGCATGACCATACCTCTTGCATTTTCCACACTTGGGTGCACATTGTCCAGTATGATGGTAATTCACTTGGTGCACAGAGGTAGGTCTCTAGTATAGGCCTTCTTTTCACCAGGGCCAACAATGTATGCCCTAGCTACATTTTGCTTCTTGTAGGGTTGTTGTTGGTGATTGTTTCTTGACGAATCATCAGCCTTCCTTTTGTTTTCATTCTGCCTTTCCGCATAAGTGGGAGCTACTGATCCATCAAGTCGTTGGCCAACTCGATAGCAAAGTCAAGAGTCTTGGGTCTTGCAGACATGACATTTCCATGAATGTTAAAGGGAAGTCCACCGATATACTTGTCAATCTTCGCGGTTTCATCAGTAAGAAATTTAGTGCACATCAAGGCTAGTTCTTGGAAACGTTGGGTGTAAGCTGCAACATCATTTCCCCTGACCTTAAGATTCCATAATTTAATTTCAAGTTTCTTGATTTCACCATTGGGACAATATTTGTCCGTCAATTTATTCTTGAAAGTCCTCAAGTCATAGCGCGTAAGCAGTATCATGACCTAAGGTTCTCACATGACCATTCCACCAGGTTAGTGCAGAACCTAGCAGAGTGCAGGTAGCAAACTTCACTTGATTTTCAACGGCACAACCGCTAATGTAGAATACTGATTCCATCTTTTTGATCCATTGAGACAAGCCAACAATGCCTTCAGTTCCCTTGAAGTTTAAGGGTTGGAATTTCATGAAGTCGGGGTAGGAACAGATACATGCAGGTTGCATAGGTCTTCTAAGTCCTCCACCTGAATTGTGGCTTGCATCATCCTGAGTGTGGGTAGAGTTTCTTTGGATTGCCCGATCGATCATAGCTTGAATGGATTCTGGAGTCATAGCGTCATTTGCTCCTTGTCTTGTCACAGGCATGATTCTAATAATAATAAGAATACAATGTACTACAAAAGAACCAGTCGAAGCCAGGTGCTCCTCCTCCTCCTCGTCCTTAGTGGGCTCCTCATCCGCGTCATCTGTATCATCATCATCGTCGTCATCCTCGGGCTCACGATCCTTACTAGGATCCTCCTCGGGATCCTCCTCGGAATCCTCATCATCATCCTCCTCGCCATCCTCGGGCTCATCTAGATAATCAATAGAATCCTCATCAGTATCTTCCTCTATCGTATCTGAGTCATCAATATATCCAGGTGAATCTGCAGTCGGTGAAGCATCATCAGCATTAGGCTGATCCTCAGCCTGAATGTCATCAACTGATGGTGCATGATACTCTGGGTGCTCGAGCTCCGGAACGTATACTGGTACATGCTCATCCAACTTTATGGGGTCAGGTACATAGGCAGGTGACAGTAGGTGTGCCTGCCCTTGTTGGGCGACCTCCTCGTACGGGTCTAACTCTAGAATCTCACCGGCATTCACGAGTGGAATACCCCATGATGATGGTCCGTTTGAATCAGAAGATACAGACATATATGTAACAGTGGACGAAGCGTTGTCTGAAGACATGGCGAATCTGTAACCATAATATAAACTGGTATAAGTATATTATATAAGACCATCAGTAGTATACGTAATGTAATATAAACACGTATATAACTTATGTAAGCACTTAGTAAAATCAACTAATGCTAAGATGTTGTATGACATGTAAACATGTATACTAGATGTAAATAAGTAACGTATGTATGTCCCTTTGAAAATTTTTAAATGGCACAATGTTTGAAAACAGTTATAGACCAAGTAAAAACATTTGACCAGGTTCTTTATAACCTTGGCTCTGATACCAATCTGTAACACCCCCAAAAATAGGCCACAACGGAATATGATGTTCCGGGGGTATTACTTCATAGATCAATAGCACAAGATATGAGAACGACCATTATAAAGGTCGTTTAAAACTGATACATTGGATTTAATAAATGGTTGGTTACAAAGCTCATATGCTTAACTTGTTTGACTTGATAATGTAAAGATTTCACCACATAACAACATCTCAAAATGTAATGCACGTAAATCTTTATAATAATATGACTTCAAAAGATGACCATCCAATGTATCCTTGACTTGCACCTTATTGACCTGAGAAAACATGTTTAAACTGTCAACAATAATGTTAGTGAATTTATAGGTTTATAAAGTTAATGAAGTGGATAGCAAGATTTCCCTGTAATAAAGTAACAAATACAATATTACAAAAATGTATTACAAAATGCACTAAGCTCATGACATCGAAGCTAAACAATGTATGTATGTTGAATACACATAAATGACTTTGCCCAATATAGTTGTTCAACCCGTAACATCCATGAGTCCAAATGGTATACGTTCGTCGTATCTGGCCAACTGGTAAACTAGCAAGCGCTACTTGCCCGAACGGGGATGTTAATCCCAAATAGATCTATTCATAACATTCGCGCTTACATAATGCAATTAACAATTACATCTATGAAATTAACAGTTCATGATGATGGGGATAGTTGGTTATAACTACTTAGGCAAACTTGTAATATTTGAATTTAAAATGTACTTGCTTCCTGTTTGTAAAACAAACATGATCTCATCCCCGAGATTTGATAAATGATTAAAAAAGTATAAAAGTAGGGACTATAAACTCACATCAAGTAATGATAACGTAATAGCAAGGTAGTGACACGAAGAACGATGCAAAAGGCTTTATCCGCAACCTATGAATAAATAATACATATTCACTAAACGGAAAAATAATAATATAAATACTTGCAATCTCGTCCTTAGTGTGTGCTTGAACTTTATTTAAAATGATGACGTTTGAAAATAATTTCTTGTTTTAAAAATAGTCAACTTTATTGGGTCAACGCGGTCAAAATATAAGCATATAATTTACGACTTTAGACCTTTAAGAAACTAGGTCGTATATATTTTAAAATATTAGTTTAGGTCGGCCTTTGGTTTGGTCTCTAAGTGCGTTAAATAATTAGACGAAACGTTGACGTTTACTATTTGAGTTAAGCACATATTTTGTTAAGTTCTATTATGAGACGACTTAGAGTTTTACAATTAATTTACAGGTTCGTTAGACGACCATAATGAAAAGTAAAAGTATATTCGTAATCACAGTTGGGTAGTCTACAACTTTCGTTAAGTAAGTTTCGTCTAAAAACGTCGTTTGAGTAGTTAAAAACAAGGCTAAACATACGCGAGTCGCAAGGCAGTTTAATACTTAGAAAATATTAGGTTATTTCAGCTTATCTCGTTTGCGTCGTCAGAGTTTTAAAGTCAGATTGTGGTTTCGTTGCTTGACGTTAGAACAAAATAAAAATGCCTTATTAATTTATGGCCTAATGGCTATTATTTATCATTTATAACTTTTGCACGACGAGGTCATTAACTGGTTCGAAAGTGGGTCGATAGGTAGGGGTGTGCGTTAACTGGCTGAGTGCACACAAAGTGTTCGACAGATTGTCGACACTTGTGACAAACACCCAAAAGTAAACTCGAATTGCAAGCAGTATACTAAACGAAAAAGGGTGATGTTTGTTCTAGCTTAAAGGTGATACATCAGGCTTCAAATAACATCCTTTAGTTCGAGTTAACATTAGCCAAATGTGTGGCAAATCCCGGAGTAAAACTGGTTCGTTGGCTGTTTTATAAAAAGTATGTGCACATGATTCTCCTAGAGTATTTAAAGGGCCATAACGTACTCGTTTCTTAACCATTTTTGACGACTCGAATTGCTAAATAGAGCTCAATAGGTCAACTATATTTCACAACTAATTTCTGGATTTAGGGGGAATGATTACCCATCATATCTTACTCCCCAAACCACTAAGTTGCTAAGTGCTAAAAGAAAGAAAAGTGAGCTGGAATTTTATGTTTACCCAAATCGCTTGCTATGCATGCGACGCCACTTTTGGCATAACTAGGGCTTATCCTAGGGCACGTTAGCAGCATGCATCACTTATTTAAACAAGGTGATTACACCCAACATCGATGTATGGCTTACCTTTTATTCGTTTATCAGAAAGTATGCAAGGTTTTTAAATATTGATTTCATAATTACCATAAAAACATAGGTCGTTCAAGCACAATGAACCTAGGCAACAAGAATGCATATATAAATGAATAGAACTTAACAAGAGTGTAGGACTCACAGGGGCCTTGGAGGGTGACGTTGCCTAAACTGAACCAACCAAAAACCCTAATGGTGCAACCCTTAATGATTCGCGGCAACACCTAAACCAAAAGTCGTTCCACACACTTAGGCCTCACCGACGTGCTTATAACACTACGAAGACACTGCCTCTCCTTACTTGATCCATGACTAGTATCGAAAATCTAAGAGTAACAAAAGTGGGTTAGGGTGTTTAGGGTTTTTGGTGCATAATGAAGATACAAAAAAAAGTGTGGGTTTGTTTGTGTGCTGAGTATGAGTCAAAACCAGAGAAATCAAGAAACCAAGTGGGATGAATGAAGTATGGGGTATATGAGTTGTGTTATGGCTGTGTTTTCAAAGAAACAACTTGGTCTTTTATGCATGAATAAGAGGTAGGCATAGTGTTCTTGTGAAATATTACGTTTGATTGTTGATTCAATAAGGGCAAAGAATTTCTTGGGTTAAAATCTGTCAAAGCACAGTATTTAAAAGGTAGAAACTGTTTAAGACTTGGAAGCAAAACCGAAGTGATAACAACTAGGAAATCACGATATTTGTGTGAGTTTTGCAAAAAAGGAGTTATGGGCTTCAACCCAAGGGTTTTTAGGAGTTAAAAGGGGTTTTGAATTACTTGTGTTTATCTGATTTCAACCCAACGTGACTATATGTTTTGATAGGAGGGAAAATGTCGACACTCATGCTAGTTGGTAGGAGTATATGGATTTTATTCTAGTTTATTTAGTTTCCTAATGCATAAGGGTTAAGCTTTGATGTAGTTTAATATTAATAGATTTCTATTTTGATTGAATAAAAGGAATGAGATCAAGTAGCTTTCTTGATGTGAAACATAAATTAGATGACGAATACGAAGGTTTCAAGTAAAGCCTTAATGAGTGTAGTCGACGTTTCTAGCAAACGTTGAATTTTTGATGCCTACGCGATTTAACTAGCGAGGTTTAAACGGAAGTAATCACACAATTCCAATAAATAAAAAGGATGTTTTAAAACTTTACATGTTTAGTCGCTTACACCAGGAATACAAAAGAAAATGGGTCTGCTTCTTTTATCCGGTTAACAAGTCCAAGCCACCAATGGTTGACCTCAAAACTTGTTTCTCTTGTATGACCAAGGCCAAAAGGGGTTTCGTCCTAAACAATATTCAAGCACAACTATGACGTGGGTTTGCTAGCTATGAAATTTAATAGATGAAGTGATGACTTACAACAAAGTTGGCAAGAAAACGAATGTGGTCAAGATCGCAAAAGAAAACCCTAACTCTAAGCCAAGGAAAACCCCTAGTTTGGCTTAGGAATGAACTCGTTGCCCAAGCTATAACCAAATACCCATCACACCTTGTCTTCACTCGTACTTGTAACAACTTGCTGCCCACAGAATAAAACTCGACTTGCTTGCTGGAAATTCATCAAACAGAAACCCCAAGAGGACGAATAGGGTTTAGGGTTTTCAAGGGTTTGGCGTATAATAAAGATACCAGAAAAAGGCGTGGAATGTTTTGAGTGTCGTGTATGAATCGAAACCAGAAAGTATCAAAGGGTTTAAGGCTTGAGAGAGTTGATGATTTGTGGTTATGGTAAACTTGTGGAGATGCCATACTTGTCTAAGGTTTTTATAACCGAATATGAAGGTAAGATAGAAAATCAAGAGAGGTGATCACAAGTTTGTGTAAGGCAATTAAGGTAAAAGGCTTCTTGGGTTCCAATTCGGCTCAAAGACCAGTGTCTTAAAGGGGAATACAATACAAAGCGTGGAAGGCAAAACCGAGAGAGAGGCTGCATTAAATATCACGATATGTGTAGGACATAGGAACTGGCTTGGGGCTTTTAACTGGTGGGTTGTAAGGGGTATAAAGAGTTAAATAACTGTGCCTATCTAGAAAACGCTCAAACAGTGAATATGTGTACTTAAAGAAAAATGGGTCGGTATTCATGCTGGATTGTAGGAGTATATGAGTTTTATTTACACTTTATCTAGCTTCCTAAATTGTTTGAGTTATATTTTTGGTGTAGATAGTTTTAATGGGTTTTTACTAAAAAAAATTTAAGTGAACGCGACCAAGAAATATTATTGTCGCGAATAATAATTTAAATGACGGATATGGGGTTTTGTGGTTAAAGTCTTAAGGATTGTAGGTTACGATTCTAGCGAAACGATGACTTTTGATGTCTAAGCGATTTAACTAAAGCGGTTTAAATACATAGCTATGCGAAATAAGTTAAAATAATAAAAAGAAAATAACTAAATAATGAAAATTTAGAGTCGTAACATGACCTGAAATCACGGGGTGTTATGGACTGCATCAAGCTCCCAGAGCTTGGTATGAAACCTTGTTAACTTTTTTGTTAGACAATGTGTTTCAGAGAGGAAAGATAGACATGACTTTGTTTATCAGAAGGGACAAAGGTGATATTCTGTTAGTTCAAGTGTATGCAGATGATATCATTTTTGGCTCTACAAAGAAGTCATTATGAAATGCATTTGAAAAGTTAATACATGAGAAATTTCAGATGAGTTCTATGGGAGAACTTACATTCTTCTTGGGATTACAAGTGAAGCAAAAGAATGATGACATATTCATTAGTCAAGATAAATATGTTGCTGAAATTTTAAAAAAGTTTGGGTTTACAGATGTCAAGACAACAAGCACACCTATGGAAACTCAAAAGCCTTTGCTTAAGGATGAAGATGGTGAAGAAATGGATGTTTATTTGTATAGGTCAATGAGTGGTTCATTGATGTATCTTACATCTTTAAGACCTGATATTATGTTTGCAGTGTGTACATGTGCTAGATACTAAGTCAATCCAAAAGTGTCACATCTTCATGTTGTGAAAAGGATTTTTAGGTACTTAAAAGGTCAACCTAAATTGGGCCTTTGGTATCTAAAAGATTCTCCTTTTGATTTGGTAACATACACTGATAGTGATTATGCTGAAGCAAGTTTGGATAGGAAGTCTACAACAGGAGGTTGTCAATTCCTTGGATGTAGATTAATATCATGGCAGTGCAAGAAACAGACTATGGTTGCAAATTCCACAACAGAAGCTGAATATGTGGCTGCTTCAAGTTGCTATAGACAAGTGCTTTGGATTTAAAATCAACTACTCGATTATGGGTACCATTTTATGCATACCATTTTATACATACCAAGATCTTTATTGAAAATAACAGTACTATTTGCATAATTAAAAATCCTATTTTTCATTCAAAAACAAAACATATAGAGATTAGACATTATTTTATTAAAGATTGCAATGATAAGAAATTGATTCAAATGGTAAAAATCCATACTAACGAGAATGTTGCAGATTTGCTTACAAAAGCTTTTGATGTAAGTAGATTTCAATATTTGATTGCTAGTATTGGAATGTTAAATCCTCAAAGTCTTTTATCTCTTTATATTTTTGTAGAGTTTTGTATGAATTAGTACTGTTATTCATGTCATTAAAAGTTTCTGCTATTAAGTATAATTAGTGCTGCTAGTTATACTTAATACTGCTGAGTTTCTGCTGTTAGTTATACTTAATACTGCTGGTATAATTAACACTGTGATAGTTGAGAAATTGCTATGGCTTGTATTTTTCTTGGTTTTTGAACTAACATTTTACAGGAAAAGCAAAGAAAAGTGTTAGATTATGTGGAATAAAAACAGACAGAGTGATTTAGTAAGTAAAAGAATTGAGAGAATTATGTGAAATAAAAACAGACATAGTGATTTTAGAGAGCAACAAGAATTGAGAGAATTGGTGAGAATAAAAACAGAAAGAGAGCCGTGAGAAATAAAAACAAACAGAGTGTTTGGACTGGAATCGAAGTTAATGCTAGTAACTCAAAGTTAATGCTGCAAGGCATAACTTAATACTGCTGGTAAAAGTTAATGCTGCTAGGCATAAACTTACTACTGCTGTTGAAAGTTAATGCTGCTAGGCATAACTTAGTACTGCCAGTTGAACGTTAATGCTGTTGAGGGTATTTTCATAAATACTTTGATTAAGGGTTTCATTCATTCATTTAATCGATTTCAATCTTTTAAATACTCTCTAATCATAAACCCTAACTCAATTTCATCATTCATCATCAAAACCCAGCACAAATAACGACCCTAAACTTTGCTTATACTCATAACATGGTCGCGTTTTTGGCTAAATCCGCTGAAAGTCAAGATTTTGAGCAGATTGTGGATTTTCTGAATGCACACCCATAATATATGCTTTAACCGTTAATCCTATAATCTATACTTCGTGCATTGAACAATTCTGGGCTACTATCAAGGTAAAAACTATCAATGGGGAAGTACAGTTACAAGCCCTAGTGGATGGAAAGAAGATTATCATCACTGAGTTGATTGTGAGAACAGATCTTCAACTAGAAGATGCTGAAGGTGTTGATTGTCTACCCAATGCTACTATTTTTAAACAACTTACACTGATGGGGTATGAAAAACTTTCTCAGAAGCTTACTTTCTATAAGGTATTCTTTTCCTAACAATGGAAATTCCTCATTCATACGATTTTATAATGTCTAAGTGCAAAGACTATTGCATGGAATGAGTTTAGTAGCACTATGGCATCTGCAATTATCTATTTAGCTACAAACCAGAAGTTCAACTTTTCAAAGTACATATTTAAAAGTATGGTGAAGAACTTGGATAATGTGTTTGAAATTTTTTTGATGTATCTAAGGTAAACAAGTTGATGGGATGGCAAGTCACAAGAGAATTCATATTGCACCCTATCACACTAAGAAAATTTTTGGAAATATAAAAAGGGTATGAAAAGGCTTTTCTGGAAGGGAAACACCATTATTCCAAACAATAGTGGTACAAGATCAAGCAAAAATGGGTAAAGGTTCAGCAATGCCAACCGATCCCCATCACACACCCACTTTTATTCAACCATCAACATCTTAACCTCAAATGAAACAAAGATCAAGAAGGCCAAAGAGAAAGGACACTCAGGTACCTTAGCCTAGTGGTCCTACAACCAATGTAGCAGGTGAGGCTGTCAATGAGGAGATGGATAACAGTTTGGTGAGGGCTGCTACTACTGCTTCTAGCTTAGAAGCAGGGCAGGACAGTGGTAACTTAGATAAGACCTAATCTAAGGCAACACTTAATGAACCAAGTTCCCCTGGAACTAGTTCAGGTGGTGGTCCCAGGCGCCAAGAAACTATGGGGGATACAATTGCTCAGACTAGGTCTGAGAATGTATCTAAACTTTCCAATGATCTACTGTTAGCAATAGGTAACACACTTTAAAGTGGTGAGGATAGTCTGAAACTTTAGGAATTGATGGCATTATGTACAACTTTACAATCAAGAGTTATTGCTTTGGAGACTACAAAGACTACTCAAGCTAATGAGATTGTAGGTTTGAAAAGGAGACTCAAGAAGCTAGAGAGGAGGAATAAGTCAAGAACTCATGGGCTTAAAAGATTATACAAGGTTGGTTCATCTAGAAGAATAGAATCCTCTGGAGATGAAGAAGATTTGGGTGAGGATGCATCAAAACCGGGGAGGAGTGTTGGATCCCTTACTGAATAGATCTTGAACCTTTAGCTTGCAAAGGGTTTGTTACTTTAGATACATCCAAGCAATAAAAATTAAAACACTGAATGAAACACTATTGATTATGCGGAAACTAATTAACAATGCTAAGAAGAACAGTATTAAGAAAACACAAGAGATCTTCTATCAAACTCATACTTTATATTATAACTTGAATCGTACTAGGTTACAAGCTATGATTGCTAATTGATCTCTATCGATCTGTCTCTATTAACTATGCCTAGGGTTCCTTTTATATACCAAGGAAACCCTAATGGGCTTACAAAACGCGTGAGGAGATAATGCATATCTATTGCCTAAATTTAACTCAGTGAAAAACTCCTAACAGCAACTAATTCTTTAATATATTAGCAGCACAAACCTTACTACTAACAGCACTAACTATACTAGCAGTACTAACAATGTACTGACAGTACTAACTATACTCTAACAGTACTAAAGACTTAGTCCTATTTTCTTCAATTCTTTCTCAGCAGCACTAAATCTTCACTAGCAGCCCAATATTGAAACCCATCATAGTAAGTTGTAAAGTCTTAAAAACCCAACAACATCCTCTCCCCCTAAACATGAGTTTACTTGTCAACCTCATGTTTTCTTCACCTTTAGCTTCTTGAACACATGATGATGTATCCAAAGCTACTATACAACCTTTTAAAAACTTCAACCTTTGATTAGCATCTAGTCATTACCAGCAACCACAACAAAAATACCAACTAAGTTGGCTATGTAGTTTTTGGCAAACTACCAGCCATAAATGGATTTGATATTTCTTTACCAGTAGTCGTTTGCTCTGGAATAGCTAATGCTTTATTGCTATAACATGGTGCACTGATAACCATATAGTTTTTAGTAAACTACCAACTATCAACGGATTTGAGATGTCTTTACCAAGAGTCGTTTGCTTTGGACTAGCCAACTCTTTACTGTGAAGCATGGTAAGTTGAGAACCATATAGTTTTTTAGCAAACTATCAACTGTAAATGGATTTGAGAAGTCTTTACCAAAAGCCGTTTGCTTCTGGACTAGCCAGTTCTTGATGTCTGTTAGACATGGTAAATTGATGACCATTTGTTGTGTGGTGATAAACCAACACTTAAAGATCCTTCTCTCCTCCATCATGTCTTCCATGCTCATCAATCTGCTTTTGAATGAATCTAAGCAAAGTATAAGCATCTTCACTTGCAGTACCAGCTACTAACCTCAAAGAAAGCATTCTTTCAAGTGTTTCTTTTGTGAGTGGATACTTCCTTTCTGCAAGCATATGAATCTCGATACCATCTTCCAGTATCAAGGTATGAACACCACAATTTTCATATAAATCCCAGCTTTTAAGATTCTATCTTTCTTGATTCTGCCAAAGTTCATCTTCTGCATTTGAATCAAACATGGTCCTTAAATCTCCCTAAATAACTAGATCAAGACCTTCTGGAGTAGTTGTTTCAAATATCTTCATCACCAGATTATATAACTCCTCAAGATCTATCCTATCAAATCTTGTCACCATTTCAGAAAAGGTTTTAATCCACCTAGAACTTCCATCAGATCTAAAGATTCTGTAGTAGATGAACTCTGCTCCATGTCTGTCAAACTCATAGAATTTTGATTCCCAGATAGTAATTGGAAACCTCTTCTCCAGGACTTCATAATCTATTATTCCTTCTTCATCAGGAACTATCATAAGAAAAGCTTTTAGTTGTTCCTCTTCTTTAAGATCAGAATCAGTCTTTTGCCTTTTAGACTTCTTTGTAGCTTTCATCTTCAGTCTTTTGCCTGGTCTCTTTCTGGTACTATCTTCATGTCCTTCTTGCTTAACTTCAACTTTAGTACTGTCAGGTTCTTCAAGAACCTTCTCTTTATTTGAAGTATCTTCATCAGTTTCCTTCTCATTCATCTTCTTTATCAATTCTTCTTCTTTAGCAGAACCAATAGGAACAAAATCTTGAACAGACTTCTTCTGTCTTTCATACATACCTTTGATTTCTTCAAATGACTTTGCTTTCAGCTGAGAGTGTTTGTAACCACCCATGTTCTTCTGATATGTCATCATCAAATTTCTTAATTGAGATTTAGTTGGTGGTCTACTTCTAATCTCAGCAGATCTTTGTGCAGCTCTGAATTTTCTTTGAGCAGCAATTGTTTCAGCCAAGAACTTTGCTCTTTCATCGATTGTATACTCCTCTCTTTCTTCTTGTTGAAGCTTGGCTGTAAATAATGCATCAGCATCAATCCCTGCTTGAACTTCATCATATATCTCAGCTATAACAGCCTTAGATGCTTCTTCTTCCCTTTGTCTTTCCCTTTCTAGCTCTGCTTGCAAGTCTACTTGTAACTGTCTGGCAATTTCAGCATCTCTTGCAATATGAGCAGCATCAAAATCACTTCTAGTCATCTTCTTTGCTGGCTCAGGTTCTTCTAAGACACTTTTGCCTTTGTCTTTAGGATCAATTGTTGGAAGTGGCTTCAGGGTTAAGATTGATCTTTAAGGTCTTGAAGAATCTTCAATATCTTTAAATGACACTCCTTTTTCCTTAGCTTTCTCTTCTTTCATCTTAATCAATGTTTAAGCCATCATGATATCTTCATCATCAAATATACTTGTTGTTGTAGGAGGAGTTCTAGGCTCAACAACACTATCTTCTTGCCTAGCAGCATCAATATCAGGTCTAGCAGTACTAACTTCTGGTCTAGTAGTACTAACTAGTTCTTCAGCATTTCCTCCTTTATCACCACTGCTCTTGTCTTCAACAACTTCTGTATCATCAGTCAACTTAACCTCCTCAGTTTCACCACTTTGCCTCCCCTCATCCACAGCTTCCTCAGTTTCCATGTACTCCATACCATGATCTGCATCTTGATCATCAAAGACAGTACTGTCATCCCAAGTTGATTTAGGTTTGGACTTTTTCCTCCCCTGTTTGGATACAAACTCATGCTTTCCAAATCTCTTCTTCATGGATAATCTTTTCACACTCTTTAACCAAGCCCTGTGGTGGGAGATGCTTGGCTTGCACTTCTTTTCCAACTTCTTGATTCTAGATTTCAATGCACTGATCTCTGCAGCTTGTGCATCCTTAATAGATTCCAAGGCAAGAACCCTGTTGGACAAGTTAGTACATAAAACAGATAATTCCTGTAGGTTCAGGGCACCCTCAGCTCTGTCAGATGTGTGACCACCTGAAAGAGGACTATCATGAGGTGTCTGAACCTGATCCCCTTCATTCCCATTAGTTTCCTCTAAAGAGTCTCTAGAGTCTTGGGTAGTGGCATGGCTAGATGATGTTTCAGGGGGTTGGTCTCCTGTACTAGGTTGAGTAGGAGAGGGTGTTGGTTAGGGTTCTTTTATAAAAATAGTTTTATAAAAGTATTAATTGTCGTAAACTCGCGAAATTCATAACTCGTTCGTTATTATTAAAAAATTACGATTCTTTTTCATTTCGAATCAAAAAATATGTATTATTTGTTAAAAATATCAAACTTGCTGTTTGATATAAATTTTATAAAAATTATTTTATGAACTCCGTTTAATTAATGTATAACTCGTTTTTAACATAACTTTTTTGTTATTAATCCGTTTAACAAGTTTCTTACCTTTTCGGAATCGTCGTGAAACGTATTATCTTATAAAAACATAATATAAGTATACTTTTATAACACCTTTGGACAGAATGTTGTGGTGATTTTCTTAAGTTCATTTTTAATCTTTGTTTTTATACTCTTCTATTTTGTAACCCACCATATGTCTTATATTTCATATATATTTTTTTTACTATATCATCATATATTAGGGTCCTTTTGTTCCATAATTGTCCTCATTATTGTCAAAGTTTACCCAAGTCCATATATATACTTTTTAACTTAACAGTCATATTAACCTTTTTATCACAAGCTTTATACCTTAGTCACTTTTAACATATAAAACTCATAGTGGTAAGTGTATTTTTCCAAACAGGACTTTATTTTAGAAAAAAAAATGATGTTCTAATAACATTTTTTGAGTCCATTATTAACCTTTACATGTCATTTGTATTTCTTTAACTTGAAACATATTAATGAGCCATAAAAACCTACTTAACCCATGTCATGTTTACCAAAACATCATGAACAATATTTTTTCATCATTTTTTAACTGATAATATGGTAATTAACACAACATGTATAAATGTAATACATATGTCATTTCAAGTAAAAATCTCATTTTCATGATAAAATCCTAAATGGTGATTTAAGCTAAAATAGAATAAACATATGCATGAAAATGAATATTGTAATAACATAAAGGGTTCTAGTAGACCTTAGGATGTGTGAAGATGATGATGAACAAATGCTAAACCCTTGTTTAGCCCTAGAATCCAAGCTTGCACTTAAGAAAACCCTTGTTTTCTTAATAAAAACCCTAGCTTCCTTTTCTTGATTATTACTTGTAAATGGTGATTCAATGGTTGGAAACACCTTAGAATGTCTTATAATGGATGTGAATAGAAGGGTATAGGTTGAATAAAATTTGGTATGGATTTGTTTGGGTGCCCTATTTGAGCCGTGGCCTTATGAGTGAGGGAAGGAAGAGATTTTTCAATTTTTTTGTTAAGTGTAAAGTGTATGTGTGATCTCTCTCTAGTTTACTTGCAATATATGGCATAGATGGTCAATAAAGTTTGCAATAGTATTCAAAGGCAAGGTGAGGGTCTTAAGGAGAGACTATGGTCAAAGTGAGACATATCATGTCTAGGCTTAAATGAGGAAGTGTTGTACAAGACCATGTGATGGATTTTTCTCATTTCTTTGCATTATTTTACAAAATTTCGGCATATAAGAGATGTACATGATATATTTGAGTAAACTTTATGTATTGGGTATAAAAGTGGGTATTTGTTGAAGCGTAGAAAAGTTTTCGTGGTTCCGGGTATGCCTAAACTTAATTTATCGCGAAACGTATTCACTTTACGTAACCGATAAAAATAAAATGAACAAAGACCATAATTATTCTCAAAATAATTACTTAACCCTTGCTTGATGTAAACATTTAATTGTTTGATGCCTGTTTACATTGAACGCTAATTTTTAGCTTACGCGATTTTTACTTAATACATGAAATTAAAAGCAAACGCGTACAATACTAAAAATAAATATTAGGTTTATCGACGTCGTCAATGACTTGAAAACACGGGGTGTTATAGACTTCCCCCGTTAAATGAGCCTTGTCCTCAAGGCTCACAATGCAGCACTTGACGACGATGCGGTCTTGGTGAAGAGGTGTGGGTATTTCTTCTTGAATTGGTCTTCACGTTCCCATGTGAACTCAGGACCTCTCTTAGAGTTCCATCGAACCTTGACTAATGGGATTCGGCTTCACTTCAACCGTTTAACTTCACAGCCCACTATTTCTAATGGTTCCTCAACAAAATGAAGCTTGTCATCAAGATGAAGTCCATCCAACGGAACGACTAATGGTTCGTCGGCATGACACTTTTTAGATTAGCTTTACCATGAAACGTATTATGAACTCTGCTAACTCTTCAGGAAGTTAAAGCTTGTAAGCAAAACGTCTCCATCCCTTTCTATCACCTTTAAAGGTCACATACCTTAGGTTTAGCTTCCCTCGTTTGCTCAAAGCGCACGACTTTCACAAGCAAAACTTTAAGCATAACTTTATCCCCGACTTGGAATTCCATTGGTTTACGTTTCAAGTCAGCGTAACTCTTCTGTCGATCACGAGCGGCTTGCATTCTTGCTTTGATCGGATGATTTCTCAAGTGGTCTCTTGATATTAGTTGGACCGAGTATTTGAGTCTTCTCCAATTCAGTCCAAACATTAGGTGAACGTCACTTCGACCATAAATGCTTTGATGGTGCGGGCCTTGATGCTAGCGTGATAGCTATTGTTATATGAGAACTCGACTAATGGCAAATGGTTAACCCAACCCTTTCCAAAGTCGATCGCACAAGCACGCAGCATATCCTCGAGAGTTTGAATGGTCCTCTCGCTTTGCCCGTCTGTTTGTGGATGGTACGCAGTACTCATATCCAAATTTATACCCAAAGCGTTCTGAAGTGACCTCCAGAAATTGGATGCGAATCTCGGGTCACGATCACAAATGATTGAGACGGGTATTCCATGCCTCGTGACCACCTCCTTTAGGTACAATCTTGCAAGTTTATCCAAAGGATCGGTCTCCCTCATTGGTGTGAAGATCGCAGACTTAGTGAGTCGGTCAACGATCACCTTAAATTTGGTCATAAGCTTGAGACATGTCTTAGAAGCTTTCATGGACAAAATCCATAGTGATGTTGTCCCACTTCCATTCGGGTATCTTGGGTTGTACAACAATTCCTGATGGCCTTGATGTTCGGCTTGGCCTTTAGCACAGGTCAAACACTTGTTAAACATAGTAGCTATGTCGGCTTTCATGTTGGGCCACCAATATAGCTTCTTCATGTCTTGGTACATTTTGTCGGAACCCGGATGATAAGTATGTGATTTGATTTGTGGATTCTTTCTTTTTTTTTTGTAATTTTTTCCTTTTTTTTTTTTTTGTTTTTTTTACTTTTTTTTCTCCTTTTTTTTTTTTTTATACTACTTTTTTGTTTTTTTTTTTTTTTTGTGCATGATTACAGTCCGTAAATCCCCATAACAAGGTAGCCAACTTTGCCATTGAGGCATAGGGTTCCATCCGCACGGGGTTCCAAACTTTGTTCTTTAAATCGCTTCTGGAAATTTAGCATTTTCAATCAATCATTCCCCAACGTATTTAATTTTAATGTTCTCTGGTTTTGCGCTTCGGCTAAGTCATATAAGATCTGTTTGAGGAAGGATCCAAGGCTATTAGTCATGAACTAGCTCGAACTCTTAACGGTGGTTCTCGTTCTTTCCTGCTCAAAGCATCAGCAACGACATTTGCTTTCCCCGGGTGATAACGAATATCTCAATCGTAATCACTTAGCAACTCTAACCATCGGCGTTGCCTCATGTTCAACTCTTTTTGATCTAAAATGTGTTGCAAACTCTTGTGATCGGTGAACACCGTACACTTAGTTTCATATAAATAATGTCTCCAAATCTTGATAGCGAACACCACTACTCCTAGTTCCAAATCATGAGTTGTATAGTTCTTCTCATGAATTTTTAACTGGCGTGATGCATAAGAAATCACCTTTTCTCTTTGCATCAATACAGTACCCAAACCCTTCTTTGAAGCGTGCAAGTATGCGATGAATATCTTCGCTTCCTTCAGGTTAATGCAAGGTTTGGTGCACTGCACAACTGTTTGCTTCAACAAGTTGAATAAGCTTCTTCTTGTTTTATCTCGCCCCACTTAAACTTGATCTTCTTTTGAGTAAGCTTAGTCATTGGCTTAGCGATCTTTGACAACCCTTCAATGAATATTCGGTAATACCCAGCAAGACCTAAAAATTAATGAATCTCTGTTGGTGACTTAGGAGATGTCCAATCTTTAATGGATTCAATCTGGGCTGGATCCACATGGATTCCTTCACTATCGATCACATGACCGAGGAACTATACTTGGGAATCCAAAATTCACATTTAGAAAACTTGGCATACAAACTCTTCCTTACTTAAGCAATGCTAAGATTGCTTTAAGGTGTTCTTTATGCTCTTTCTTGGACTTCAAATATATAGAATACATCAATAAAAGACATTCAGATTTTATCTAGATTGGTTTGCATACCCGAGTCATAAGGTCCCATGAATACGAAAGGTTCGATTGTCAAACCAAACGGCATAACTTGAAATTCGTAATGGCCACAACGAGTTCTGAAGGCACTCTTCGGAATGTCTTCTTCTCGAACTCTCAATTGGTTATAACCTGACCTTAGGTCGATTTTTCGAGTAGGACACTGTACATTGAGCTGATTCAAATTAAACATCCAATTCTTGGGAAGCGGATCAACGGTTCTTCACCGTTAGTTTATTTAATTCCCGGTAATCATGCACATTCGGAATGACCTTCTTTTTGACAAACAAGACCGGAGCTCCCCAGGGTGAGGAACTGGGTCTTATAAAGCCTTTGTCGGATAGCTCTTTCAGTTGCTCAGATAACTCTTTCATTTCGGAAGGCGCCAATCGATAAGGTGCCCGTGCTACAGGTGCAGCACCAGGTACCAAATCAATTTGAAACTCCACTTGTCGAGTCGGAGGAAGACCCGGCAAGTCTTCAGGAAATACTTCAGGAAAGTCTTGAACTATTGGTACGTTCTCAAGTCGCTTCTTCTCCGACTTGTCTTCAACCTCTTTTGTAGTAACATGTGCCAGAAAGATAGGAAACCCTTTTTCCATGTACTTCTGCTTTTTTGTGCAAGAAATGATGTTTAATCGTGTCACATTTCTCTGGGTACTTCCATCACCGTGTATGATTAAGGTTTTATTTTTCTAGGGAATGCGAACAATTTTCTCGGCACACACAATGATCGCTTGGTATTTCGCCAACCAATCCATCCTGATTATAGCATCGAAACTACCAAGTTCTACAGGCATGAAGTTTACGTTGAATTGATG